>CM051256.1:38016166-38096166 GCA_027921565.1 Artemia sinica
TGAAGACTATGGGGGGGGGGAGTGTCCTGCTCAAAGATATAATTTCCCGAACTTTCAACCGCGTTGATCAAAATAGTTATCTCAAAATTTTGATTGGATGTGTTTTTTGGAAATGGCGGGCGTGGAAGTGGTGTTAGTTGCCTTCCAATCACTTTCGACTACTAAAAAGGGTCACTAGCCATTTCTATTCCCAATCGAATAGGCCCAATCGAACACTTTCTATAAAAACCTTATATGCCCCCAGGGCATAACTTACAACCCTTGCCCTGACGGCTGTGGGGAGGGGGATTGTCATTCTCAAAGACCTATTTTCCAGAACTTTCAACTACGTTGAACAAAATGGCTATCTCAAAATTTTGATTGGATGTGTTTGGGGAAAAAGTGGGCGTGAGAGGGAGGTTAATTGCCCTCCAATCACTTTCGACTATAAAAAAGGGCACTAGCCCTTTGAATTTCCAATCGAATGAGCCTTTTTTGAAGTTTCTACGACAAAGCTTTCTATAAAAACCTTATATGCCCCCAGGGCATATCTTACAACCTTTGCCCCGAGGGCAAAACATACGAACATATGAGTTCGTTACGTAAGTTAATTCGTAAGTTATGTCAGATCAAAATTTCGAGAAAGCCATTTAGCCAAAAAAAGTAAAATTAATATGCAAATTTCGTTTTAATTATTCATGTACGATGAGCCAAAATCAAAGCTGCATTAATTGAAAAACGTTCAGAAATTAAATAAAAAATAAGTTTTTTAACTGAAAGTAAGGAGCGACATTAAAACTTAAAACAAAGAGAAATTGTTCCGTATATGAGAAGGGGCTATCCCCTCCTCAACGCCTCACTCTTTACGCTAAAGTTTGACTCTGTCTCAAAATTTATTTTTTAAAACGATAAAAAACTTTAGCATAAAGAGCGAGGTTTTGAGGAGGGGACAGCCCCTTTCACATATGGAATAATTTCTGTTTGTTTTAAGATTTAATGTCGCTCCTTACTTTCAGTTAAAAAATACTTGTTTTTTTTTATTTAATAATACAAAGGCACTTCATATAGAAGAAGTTGTCGCAGAAACTTTGGAGGAGGCTCATTCTATTGGTCATTAAAAGTTTTAGTGCCCTTTTGTAGAGTCAAAAGTGATTGGAGGGCAAGCAGTCCCCATACCCACAATTCTCCCAAAGTCCTTTCGTTCAGCATTGTTGAAAGGTCTAATAACTATGTCTCTGGGGACAGGGTGTCGTTTGGGGGCAGCAAGAGGGGGGGGGGGAAGTTGCCCCTCCCCTATAACGTGGAGAAAAAATATTATATATCCTATGCCCTTTGACTATCCAGAAATGGACCCCTCCTGCCCCCCCCCCCCCAATAAAAATGCTGGAGATTCGCCCAGTCTGGGGATGACCCCCCCCCCCACAGCCTTTGGAGCAAGGGTTGTAAGATATCCAATCCACTCAGAGTTTACATATCGTGTGTGTTGTTTGGAAAGGGGGGTATGATTGACCCTTGGTATCCAAAAAGGCTAAGGACATTAAGGCGAAGCTATCTGGGAATGCTGGACTTGGGGGAAGTGAATAAAAACATGAGAGCAATAGCTTATTAGAGTAAAGCCAAGTTTGGACAAATAGTCTCTATGAGAGTTGAAGCTGGTATAAATCTTTGTCAGAATTGTATAAAAATGATTGATTTCACTTGCGTTGAACTAAATCAAGACACAATATGTGCATGAAGGTTCAGAAAGGTCGTATCTCAAAAACGGCTTAGGGTATTAAGTTAGAACTTTCAGGGAATGATGAGGATGGTGATCAACTTACCAAAAGATAACATGTGTACGCTACTACCACTACTATTACTGCTACTACAACTACTGATCCTTCTAGGACTACTACTAAGGCTACTATTGCTTAGTACATACTGCTAATACTATTGCTACGAATACTACTACTGCTACTACTACTCCGACTGCTAATACTGCTACTAAGGCTAAGGGTACTAAGTCGAAACTTTCTGAAGATGTTTGAGAAGATGTTGAACTAAATTCAAACACAATGTGTGTATTCAGTTTGTCAAAAGGCAGTATCAGCCATATTTCAGGAACAGCTTAGAGCATTAAGTTGACACTTTCAGGGTATACTGAAGGGGATTTTCAACCAGCCAAAAGGCTTAGAATATTACGTTGAAATCTTCTGTGAATGTTGAGGGGGATGGTGAACTATCGAAAAGGCACTATGTGAATTCTACCACAACTACTAGTACTACTCTTACCACTATTATTACTACTATTATTACTACAATGATTACTACTACAACTGAGGCTAAGGGTATTAAGGTGAAACTTTTATGGAATGTTTAAAATATATTGAGCTAAATCAAAACACACTATGTGTATGCAGGTTTTCAAAAGGACGTATCAGCAATATCCTGGACATGGCTTAGGGTATTAAGTTGAAATTTTCAGAACATGTTGAGGGAGATGTTGAACCAACCAAAGGCACCATATGCATACTACCACTATTATTACTACTACTGCTACGACTGCTGTTAATACTGAGGCTAAGGGCGCTAAGAAGAAACTTCTAGGGAATTTTTAAGGGTATGTTTATTTGAATCAAAACACGTTATACGTCAATCCAGGTTCTCAAAAGGGCGTATCAGCAATTTCTCAGGATCAGCTTATAGCATTAAGTCTAAACTTTCAGGGCATTTCGATGGGGACGGTCAATCAACTAAAAGGCACTATGTTCATACTACTACTACTATTGCTACTACTGCTTCTACTGCCACTAAGTTTACTACTACTACTAAGGCTGCGGGCATTAAGGTAAAACTTTCAGGGAATGTTTAGGGGATGTTGAACTAAATCAACATACACTATGAACATAGAAATTGTCAAACGGCGTATCAGCCATATCCCTGGAAAGGTTTAGGCCTTTGGGCATTAAGTTGACATTTTCAGGACATACTAAGGGCAATATTGAACTAATTAAAAGGTATTATTTGCATACTACTACTGTAACTGTTAATACTACTACAACTACTACGACTTTTACTACCAATACTACTATTACTACTGAAGCTGTAGGTTTTAAGGCAAAACTTTTAGGTAATATTGAACAAAATTGTGCCTTTTAACTGTGCCTTCTAAAGACCAGAACATAATTTGCACTTTACTGAAAACAAATACGTTCTAAACTGTTTCTTTTTCATAGCTTTACTAGCTTCAAAATAATTAAGATTTTCAGGAATGATTATCAGTGTATATAGAACAGTAAATCCACATTTACTTGTAAGTAAATCCACTTATTTTCAAATCAAATAAAAAAAACAAGTGTTTTTAACTGAAAGTAAGGAACGATGTTAAAACTTAAAACGAACAGAAATTATTCCGTATATGAAGAGGGCTGTCCCCTCCTCAACGCCTCGCTCTTTACGCTAAAGTTTTTTATTGTTTGAAAAAAATAGAGTAGTGAGAAAGTCAAACTTTAGCATAAAGAGCGAGGCACTGAGGAGGGGACAGCCCCTTTTTAATTTCTGTTCGTTTTAAGTTTTAACGTCGTTAATTACTTTCAGTTAAAAAAACTTGTTTTTTTATTTAATTTTTGAACGTTTTTGAATTAATGCAGTTTTGATTTTGGCTCGGACTACATGAATAATTAAAACAAAATTTGCATATTAATTTTACTTTCATTTGGTTAAATGGCTTTCTCGAAACTTGTTTAATTTTATCTACGAACGTTTTTATTAGCAATAAATATACGTAACTTACGAATTAACTTACATAATGAACTTCTATATTCATATATTTTTAATATGTATATTAGGGGGTTCGCCCCCAAGTCAATACCTTGCTCTTTAAGCTAAAGTTCGAATTTTGTTCCAATTCTCTAAAAATGACTCCTTAATCACAAAGGCCGTTAATTTGAATAAATAGCTCTTATCAAAGTATTAAAAAATCTTTGGCTTAAAGAGCGAGGTATTAACTAGGGGGTGAACCCAATCATATACGTAATGTTTTCTGTTCGTTTTAGGTTTTGTTGTTGCTCCTTACTTTCCATTGAAAAACTTTTTTTTTAATTTAATTTCTTATCTTTTTTTTAAATAAGGCTGGGAAATCCGGCGCCCCTCATAGCAATGTCCCTTCCCCCATGAAAACTTCCTTCATGGAAAAATCCTCCCACATAACCTCGACCCCCCCCCCTTGACTACCAGAAAAAATCCCCCTGAAAACGTCTATATACTTCCCAATAACCAATACTATATGTTAACATTGGGTAAAGTTCATAACTTTCAGCCCTCCCCCCGGGGACTTCGGGGGATTAAGTCATCCTAAAAGACATATTTATCATATTTTCGACCATGCTGAACAAAATGGCTATCTCAAAATTTTGATCAGGTGACTTTGGGAAAAATGAGAGTGGGAGGGGGCCTAGTTGCCCTCCATTTTTTGGTCACTTAAAAAGGGCACTAGAACTTTTAATTTCCCTTCCAATGAGCCCTCCCACAATAGAACGTGATCTTTCTTCTGGCAAAAAAAATGCAAAATTCCACATTTTTGTAGATAGGAGCTTGAAACCTATACAGTAGGGTTCTCTGATACACTGAATATGATGGTGTGTTTTTCATTAAGGTTATATAAATTTTAGGGGGTCTTTCCCCCTTTTTTCAAAAATCAGCCAAATTTTCTCAGGCGCGTAACTTTTGATGGGTAGGACTAAACTTGATAAAACTTATATGTTTGAAATCAGCATTAAAATCTGATTCTTTTGATGTCTCTATTGGTATCAAAATCCCGTTTTCTAGAGTTTCGGTTACGATTGAGCCGGGTCGCTCCTTACTTACAGTTCGTTACCACGAACTGTTTGATTCTTGATTATTAAGGTGATTCTTTTTTCTCTTTTTGATGCTATTCCTTCTTTTTTTTTCTTATGTTACGAGAAGTAAAAACACATTGCTCAAAATAAAGATTGTTTTCTGTTAAGTGCAAATTATAGTTTGGTCTTTAGAAGGCACATGGGTCGTTAGCCCCACTCCCCTTTGTGGTAGTATTTAACCGTTTTGAGTTTGAGTTAGTTATCCATTGTAATTTCTGTTTGTTTGGGGATTCATTTATTATTTTTTGCGGATCCATTTATTACTGATAGTGATTTATGGTAGTTTTATACTTGAAAAACTAGTTGACTTTCCTTATCATCTTTGGTTTAATGTAGCTCTTTACTTTTCTATGAAAAGCTTCTTTTTAAAAAATTTTTTTTAATCAATTATTGTCAGACAGGCAAAAACTTGTGAAGTAGATAAACCAAATCTCTGATACAAATTGCATGCTTTTAGCTGTACAAAATTTTCGAATAAAGAACAAGAAAAGATAAAAGTTTAATTTTTAGTTGGGATACTAAAAACAGATTCTGTAAAAGTTCGTTCTATTCCTAATCAAGCGAACGTGGGTCCTTAAGGCCTTTTCACAAAGATATTATGCTAACACCAGACTTCAGCACTCGCTAATTTTTTAGAATCACTTGAATCTAAACTCTTTCACAATCAATGTTTAATTAGTCTCCAGACACATTTGCTTTCAAATTTAAGTTTAACTATCAGAACATTCTTCAGAAAATTGTGATTGGACAGGTCTTTCAAATCGCAGTAGAAATACAGTGTCGCCCGGTTTCAAGATTTAAATAAAAATTAAATTTTGAAAAGCAGCATCAGATGAAACCGGGTTGAGGAGCAGGCTGAATTCCCGTGGAAATGAAATTACACTGACGCTTGAATTGAACTCCAATCATTTGAATTGTTTTAAAATATAATTTAAGCTATTTGCATGGTATTTTTAGTATTTTGTCGAGTGAATAAATATTAAAAGCACAGTTAGAGGAAGTTCGACAAAGAGAGCAGTTACAAGAAAATACTTAGGGTTTTTAATTGATGAAAACATTTCATGAAAAAATCATTCAATTTAGATTGCTGGAAATTAAACAGAGCCCTTATGGTAATGCAAAGGATGAAAAATATATTCTCTAAAACCTCCAACTAACTCATTTTTCTATATTTTCTATATACATTAGATACAGATGCTTAATTTTAATAAGCTTACCATTTTTTAAAAGAGAACGAAAATTAAGAATAAAGACGTGAAATAATTACCTCAATTTGATGATGTGCTGCTGGTGAGCATTTTAAAAGAAAAGTTTTACGAATATGGAATGCACCAATATAAGATGGAAATTTTCTTATATAAATATTGGATCAAGCTGATAATCCCTGCTTTTGACAAACTATTTTGTTATAACTGAGACTACCGTGATCATGAATACGAGGAATGCGAATAATATAACTCATGAGTTTTGGAGCACCAGCCAAGTACGCACACTATATACTTCATATCAGTGCCTCATGTTGACAAGATAATTAAATATAAAACAAAACAAGTTTTTTTTTAACTGAAAGTAAGGAGCGATATTAAACTTAAAACGAACAGAAATTGTTCCGTACATGAAAGGGGCTGTCCCCTCGTCGACGCCTCGCTCTTTACGCTAATTTTTGTTTTGTTTTAAAAATAGAGTTGTGAGAAAGAGTCAAACTTTAGCGTATAGAGGGAGGCGTTGAGGAGGCGACAGCACCTTTCATATACGGAATAATTTATGTTCGTTTAAAGCTTTAATGTCACTCCGTACTTTCAGTTAAAAAAACTTGTTTTTTTTTATTTAATTTCTGAACGTTTTTGAATTGATGCAGATTTTGATTTTTGCTCACCGAACATGAATAATTAAAACGAAAATTGCATATTAGTTTTACCTTTTTTTGGTTAAATGGCTTTCTCGAAAGTTGTTCAATTTTATTTACGAACGTTTTCATTATAACAAATATATATAACTTACGAAATAACTTACGTAACGAATTTCTATGTTCGTATATTTCCATTATGTATAATATGGGGTTCGCCCCCTAGTCAATACCTCGCTCTTTACGCTAAAGTTTGAATGTTGTTCTAATTCTTTAATAATGACCCTTAATCACAAAGGCCGTTAATTAGAATAAATAGCTCTTTTGAAATAACTAAAAAAAACTGTAGCGTAAAGAGGGAGGTATTGACTAGGGGGGCAAACCCAATCATATACGTAATAATATCTGTTCGTTTTAAGTTTTGATGCTGCTCCTTACTTTCAGTTGAAAAACTTTTTTTTCTTATTTAATTTCTGATCGTTTTTTTAAATAATGCTGGGAAATCTGGCACCCCCTTCATAGCAATGTTTCCTCCTCCATGAAAACTTCCTTCATGGAAAGATCCTCCCACCTAACCCCTGACCATCCCGCCCCACTATCAGAAAAATTCCCCCTGAAAACGTCTGTATACTGAAAGAAAGTTTTAACTGATAAGTATTTTTTTAACTGAAAGTAAGGAGCGATATTAAAACTTAAAACGAACAGATACTATTCCGTATATGAAAGGGGCTGTCCCCTCCTTGACGCCTCGCTCTTTACGTTAATACGTTAAAGTTTTTTTTTGTTTATAAAAAACAGAGTTGTGAGAAAGAGTCAAACTTTAGCGTAAAGAGGGAGGTGTTGAGGAGGCGACAGCACCTTTCATATATTCTTTTCGTTTAAAGCTTTAATGTCACTCCTTACTTTCAGTTAAAAGAACTTGTTTTTTTTTTTATTTAATTTCTGAACGTTTTTGAATTAATACAGGTTTTAATTTTGGCTCACCGTACATGAATAATTAAGACAAAATTTGCATATTAGTTTTACATTTATTTTTGTTAAATGGCTTTCTCGAAAGTTGTTTAATTTTATTTACGAACGTTTTCATTATAAAAAATATATGTGACTTACGAAATAACTTACGTAACGAATTTCTATATTCGTATATTTTCATTATGTATAATAGGGGGGTCCGCCCCCTAGTCAATACCTCGCTCTTTACACTAAAGTTCAAATTTTGCTCTAATTCTTTAAGAATGACCCCTTAATCACAAAGGCCGTTCATTAGTATAAATAGCTCTTTTGTAAGAACTAAAAAAAAAACTTTAGCGTAAAGAGCGAGGTATTGACTAGGGGACAAACCCAATCATATACATTATAATTTTTGTTCGTTTTAAGTTTTGATGTTGCTCCTTATTTTCAGTTGAAAAACTTGTTTTTTTTATTTAATTTCTGATAGTTTTTTTTAAATAGTGCTGGGAAATCTGGCACCCCCTGCATAGCAATGCACCTTCCCCCATGAAAACTTCCTCAGTGGAAAGATCCTCCCACCTAACCCCTGACCACCCCCCACCACCAATAAAAATCCCCCCTGAAAACGTCTGTATACTTCCCAATAACCAATACTATATGTAAACATTGGGCAACGTTCATAACTTGCCGCCCTTCCCCCGGGGACTGTGAGGGATTAGGTCATCCGTAAAGACATAGTTATTATACGCTTCGACTATGCTGAACAAAATGGCTATCTCAAAATTTTGATCGGGTGACTTTGGGGAAAAATGAGCGGGGGAGAGGGCCTAGTTGCCATCCTTTTTTTTGGTCACTTAAAAAGGGCACTAGGGCTTTTAATGTCCGTTCGAATGAGCCCTCCCGCAATATTCTAGGACCACTGGGTCTATAAGATCACCCCTGGGAAAAAAAACAAATAAACACGCATCCGTGATCTTTCTTCTGCCAAAAAATACTAAATTCCACATTTTTGCAGATAGGAGCTTGAAACCTCTACAGTAGGGTTCTATGATACGCTGAATCTGATGGTGTGATTTTCATCAAGGTTCTATGAATTTCAGGGTGTGTTTCCCCCTTTTTTCGAAAATAAGGTAAATTTTCTCAGGCGCGTAACTTTTGATGGGTAAGACTAAACTTGATGAAACATATATATTTGAAATTAGCATAAAAATCTGATTCTTTTGATGCATTTATTAGCATCCGTTTTTTAAAGTTTCGGTTACTATTGAACCCTTTTGCTCCTTACTTACAGTTCGTTACCCCGAACTGTTTTGATATTTAAAGCCTATCATTTTCTAAGAGAAGGTGTGCGAAATGTGAAAATGTGAAATGTATTGTGAAATGCGAAAATGAATAAGGATACAGATCCTTCTGAGCTATAGACGGCGCATATTGCGTTGAATTGAAGTTTCAGTTTTCTTAATGGGAAAGGAAGCAGGCCTGTCGCCCAGCCACGAGGCAGGGGGGATCGAACTTTGGGATCTGTATTACCAAGCAGAGCATCAATCCACTGTGCTAGCACAAGGTTGTTAGGAATATTTGAAGAATATTCCTAGTCTTTCTGATTTCAAGTCACTGATTTTTTTTTTTTTTTTTTAATTCGGGACTAATCTAGTGTGAATAACTCGCTCTGGGCATTCAATGTATTTAAATAATTTTTCTCCAGTTCGTTTTCCAATTAGTTTTTAATTGTTGTCAGTGAGTAACTGCTTACCAATTACTCATTCACTCATTCAAGCTTCATTGCACTTCCACACAGGTGAAATATATGTGATAAAGCTGCATTAATATGACCCAAATGCAGCTGGCTTTCTCAAGCTTTCTGGAGAAAAGCTGCAAAGTGATACTGTGAAATATGTATGACAAAAATCCATTAATATGGCCCAAATGCAGCTTGCTTCCTCAGACTTTCTGGAGAAAAGCTCCAAAGTGATAAGGTGAAACATGCATGATAAAGCTGCATTAATATGGCCCAAATGCAGCTTGCTCCCTCAGGCTTCCTGGAGAAAAACTGCAAAGTTGGTTTTCCAATACTAGAAAACCATTGATCATTCAGAGAAATTTCCCAGATTTTTTTTGGAAATCGAACCGGAATTAATTCCTGTGCAGAAAAAAAATAAATAAAGCGAGAAGACAAAAAATAAATTATTAAACTAAAATCCATCCTACAGTACCAGAGCCTTCAGGATCAAAATTAAGGACCAACTTCTTAATTTTCTGGGATACAGGAAATTCGAAGGGTATCTAAAATTGGATACTAAAATTAGGAAATAAAAAAATGTATATGGCGAGACAGTATGCACACAGATGCACACTAAAGTTCAGATTATTACTGGATTTTTCAAGCTGGATCTAGCTTTTAAAAACACTGAAGAACCCCCTCCCCCCAATGTACTGGTTTAGGAGAGTTCGCACATCTCTAGAGGCGCTAAGTTTCTAAATAAAAATTTTCTTACTAGTCGTGACTTTTCTCGCTGATTTGCCCTCAGAAAGACATACTCGTGTAGTGATGTAATTGAAGAAAAACGGAGAAAATTATTAATAGCCTTTTTATAGCATTGTACCGTATATAATTTTAGACAATTTGAAAGGCCAGAGGTTAGACCTTTTGAAAAACTAAATTCACATCCCAGTCTTAGGTACAGGACTGAAGTTCACATTCTTGTGCTTTACCACCATTTCTAGTAATTTTTTCCTTTGTAATTTCTGGTAATATTATGCAAGAAAATACAAAAAATATGAAAATTTTTCACAGGTCTCCAAATTTTGAGAGGGGATAACGGGCCTAAATCCACCACCACCCCCTTCTGCATATGCATCTATTACAAGTAATTTCTAGCCCTGAAAACTAAAAGTAACTTTTACATCGTAGATCTTGAAAAATCCTAAAAATAGGGTAGATGAAATTTGCACACGTGATTTAGTAAATTAGCATCTTTTCTCCAGATTAGAGATTTTGGACAGTTCATCAACCGTTTTTGTCACACCAGTGACAACCCTGTGATGGCTCATCGATATAATTATATTTAAACGGCAGACAATGGGGCATTTTGTTTACACACTTTGCCTAGCTTCACTTTTCCGTATACTGGATAGTGCTTCTGTAATATCACATTATTGTTCCTAGACACGCAGTGTCTCAGAAATATACTGACAATTTTACTAGCCTTGACGCAAATGAACATTGATCTTTTGAAAAACCTCGGAGCAGAAACACGAGTAAAAAAGAAGCGAGATGCTCAAAACATTGTAAATTACAAATCATGAAATAATTAATATTTATTACACGAAAAGAAATGAATAAATCATGATCTTCATTGCATAAAAACACATGGAAGGGAAATGACGATATATCATAGTTGCAGTAGTAGCTGCAACCTGTGTAAGAGGGAACCACAGTTATTAATGCCAAGATTAAAAAACTGAAAAACATCTTTTTTTAGTTTCCACTTACTAAGGGGGGTGGGGGGGGAGGAAATAAAAGAGGATAAAATTGTAAACCTTCTGTTAAGGATTTTCACCCATGGAGACTATAATGGTATCCGTATTATTTTTCCCAGCATTTAGACCCTAGAAGGTGCGATATGGGACTTTATAGTGAAGTTTTAACAGACACATAGAGACGGGTAGTAGCTTTCAAAAGAGCCATTAACATCTTTTCTGCAATCTTCTGGTAGCCTACTAGTCTTGACAAAGAATAATAAGAAATACATAAGGAGGTTTTCCTCCTTGAGGTTTGAGGACAGAGGCATTTTCTTCCTTTTTCAAGAAGGGGAAGGGGGCTTAAATTCTGCAACTGAGGGTTTTAAGCAATAAAAAATCGATTGGCTATGTTAGAATTCGCAATTCCCAGCATTTTGACCACATATGGGCAAAATTCAATATTCTTAGGTACAATATATTCTTCGTTTTTCTTTTCATCGCTGCTAGTAGGGAACTGGAACACCATTGAGAACTGTATAAGCGATTATTGGAAACGTTGCAATAACTAGTGCCTTTTATAATTAACACGAGGCATTATTGTAATAAAATGCAATTTCTGATTTAGAAAAAAAAGATATGGTAGTCGTATACAAAATGACGGATGACGTCATACATTGTAGGTCCCAACCACAAAAGACGTCATATTATAACTACACAAGATGAAAGTAGTTAAAAAATGTTTAAAAAAGTGAGACTTACAAACAAAACCATTGATGCATTTGACAACATGGTTCACAGACATATATTGGAAGGGGTGCTAGAAGCAAAGATTAAAGGACGTTTACTTGGTTTTTCACATGATTTTCTAATGAAAAGAGAAGTAAATGTGAAGATAGGAACAGCAACATCAGTGAGGAGAATATTGAGGCGTAGAGGGGTCCCTCAAGGCTCGGCTCTGGGGCCTGATTATTATAATATTAGTGAGTTCGACATCCCGTTGGACATTGGTGGTGAAAGAGCTGGTATATTTGCTGATGATAATGGTTTTTGGGTTATCACCAATTGCATAGAAGAAGGACAAAAGACTATTCAAGAAACACTTAACTCGTTAGAAATATGGGCAGGAGAAAACTGTGTTAAATTTTCAACTCAGAAAACCAAAGCAATGCTGATAACCAGGAAAAGGAACTTTTCACTACCTAACTTAATGCTGAACCGCGTACAAATAGAATTTGTAAATGAATTTAAGTGGCTTGGTTTGACTTTTGATAAAAACCTAACTTTCAAACCCCATATAAAAACTTTGAAGACAGCATGCGAAAGACGGATAAATATTATGAAGATGCTTTCTGGTGCTAATTTTGGTCCAAAACCACAATTCATGGTAGAATTTTATCTAAAATACATAAGACCCAAGATGGAATATGGTAGCCTGATATACTGCGCAGGCAGTAAGTCATTGCTGGAAGAATTAGAGACAATTCAATACAGTGCGATAAGAATAGCTTTTTCTGCAAGAAAAACCACCCCAAGGTCATTCCTTTTATCAGAAAGCGGACTTGTTAATCTTGCTGCTCGGAGAGAAATCCTAGCTTTAAAATTTTTGAGAAAGACGTGGACTGCAGACAAATCCAATCCGATTAAATACAGACTTCTTAAAGAAGGAAGATTATGGTGTTCAAGCAGAAAGATGCATGGATTAGTAAGAGCCAAGGAAATTATGGAACGGTACACAAATGAGTGCAGTCTAACAGAAATGCTGAGAGTGCTGAATCTGGAGATTGTCTCGCAATGGAAAGCTAGAACATTCCCTTGTGAAACTGAGTTTGAACTATGGGATGGTCTTGACGTGGCGAAGTCCTTTAGAATGTCGAAAGATTTAAAATATGGCCATGCAGTGGATATATTTACGGATGCATCCAAGAAAGATCAAAAAGTTGGAGCGGCCTTTGTCATTCCCTCAAGGAATGTGAGGTATATGATGCAGTTCGACTCTTTAACAACAGTATATCAAGCTGAAGTATTAGCTATCGCCGAAGCTGTGAGATATGTGAATGAGAACGAGCTAAATGGGGAAATCTATAGAATTTGTTCGGACTCTAAGAGTGGCCTAGAGGCATTGAAAAATATTTATAAGTCTCAATCGGTTGCTGGAGAAATTATTTATTGCCACAGTGAAATACAAAAAGTACTGGAAAAAGGAATCGAAATTGTGCTTGAGTGGGTGCCAGGGCATGCAGATATAGAGGGAAATGAATTAGCAGACGAAGTGGCGAAAAGTGCAGCAGAAGGAGATGGATGTGTCTTACAAACCATTACTCCAAAGATTGTAAATAGAATATCTGAAATTATAAAGCTATTAAATGAAAAGGCATTCGAAGACATTAAGGCATTTTCAATGAATAGATACATAGTGGACAAGAAAGACAAACGATTTCATAAAGCAGTGTATGGTGAACTAACTAAGTCGGAGGCGAGAATATTATTTAGACTAAGATCGGGTCATGCAGCAACACAAGCATATAGAGCTAGATTTTACGGTGCAGATGGAAAATGTACATATTGCGGTGAAGAGGAGACGGTGAATCATATGGTGTTTCAATGTCTGAAAACGGAGGAAAAAAGAAAACAAATAAGGAAGTTCATGAAAGAAAGAAGAATAATGGTACCAGACGATTTACTAAGTAGTGAAAGATCTTCAAAAGACTTTAGTGAAGGTCTCAAATTAATATTCAAGTTCATAAAAGACATTAACCGAATAAATACACTATACTGAAATATGTCAGTTTGATTCAGAAGAAGGAAAGCCTCTCAAGTCCTCAGGGAAGAGGGGAGGATTCTACGTTCATCATCATCATCAAACCATTGATGCATATATGAAATCGCGGGTCCATTTGGTAACATAGCTAAGAAACTGAACCGCTTTACATCTTCGCACCTTCGGAGCACATAGCCACTCAGTCCATTGGAGCAGAGCCAGAGGCACAAATTATTCTAGACATGACAGACAATCCTAAGCCTATGGAGATCAGTTGTATGAGATTACAATTTTAAGGTTTGTGCAAAAAAAAGGAAAAAAAAAGATAGGTTGCTAGTTGGAGAATATCAGGAAAAACCCCCATCATTGGTCCAAGAGCATATTTTATCCATTTCTTTCATTCTCATTGCATTGTCGAACATATTCCAGTCAAATATATTCCTAAAAATGCCTTGAAAGTTTAGCAAATTTTAGGTAGGCTACTTTAGTATTAGCTGCAACACACGCTATATACTGTATAGGGAAATTCTAAAGGAAACCAGTCAAACAGGTATCTGTCATTAAATAAATGGGTCACAAAGCGTGGTTTGTCATTCCGTTTACAATATTTAAACTATTTTTTTTTGAGGGTTTAGGGAGAAAAAAGGTACCTAGGTTACGTTAGGTAAATATTTATATATGTTATGCTTTACCCCCGATCCCCCCTAATGTGTAAATATATACAGCCCAAATTTGTTTCTAAACTATTATATTTTCATCCATTTTATTTCATTAGCATTAACCAAAATTGACTTTTTGCCTGTGTTGCAGCTAATACCAAAGTACCAAATTTTATTATAAGCCAAGTTACTGAAGCATTCACATTATGTTTATGACTATGTCTTGGTTATACAAAAAAAGACTATACAGGTTTAATATTTTTAAGAAAATTTAACATTATACTTGCGTCCTTGGCGGAGTTCGTACGAATCTTATGAAAAGTGTCACAAGGCTTGATACCAATCCCCGTTCAGGTATATTGTCTTAAATAACTCTCTTTTTTTATTCTAAAATCGAATTTGGTTTCTGTTATTTTCTATCTAATTTTAAAGTCTAAATACTTTCTAAAAATATATTTAAACTTTAGAAACAAGAATTCAAACTTCAGTTCGAACTCCATATAAAATTCATATTAACATGAAAATTCCAGAAATGGCAACCCTGCTACAAGTTGTAAGTGTAAAATTCTTAACTTTGGTAACAAATTTCTTATTGAAATTATATTTAATTTGCTATCGATTTAGATAATTCCTTATGGATTAACCCCCCCCCCCCTAAAAAAATCGATCAGCTCTTCGAACATGAAAATCGGTACGTCTTTTAAGCTTTAAATGCCAATTCACTTCAAACATTTGGGTAGCCCAGATTAAAAAATACTAACAGGTATCGGTCTAAATACGGCCAACGCTAAGGGCGGGGGTGGAATAGGAATTTTTGTCAGGGAGAGGGGTAACATACACAGAACAATTTATTTATAGGCAATAATGGCAAGATTTTATTAGGAACGAGAGGGAGGGTTCGTCCAGACTATTCTCAAAGGATTGGTTCAGGGCAAGGGCGGATCCAGGATTTTTTTCGAGGGTTTTTTTTACTAATTTTTGACTTTTTCGGGGGGGTTTTACTAATTTTTGACTCAGTTTTCGACTAATTTAACTGATTTTTACCTAGGTTTTACTAATTTTCGACTTATTTTCGACTCGGTCAAAAATTTAGGGGGGGGGGGGGTTCAAACCGGGTACCCCCCCCCCCCTGGATACGGCCTTGGTTCAGGGGAATCGTTCTTATCTCCCTCTGTGTAAAGGTACATTGACAGGCAATCTGCAGTTTCTAAAAGGAACAAAAATGTGTTGTTTTTTTTTTTTTAATTGAGAGAGGAACTTCTCTAATATTGATAGACTGGAAAAAACAGGTCTTTCAAAAAGCCAAGAAAATACTGGAACATGGACAGCGGCATTGTACCTATACTGCAAAAAAGAAAAAGAAAAAAACAAACAAATCAAACACGGATAATCTATTGCTCGAGAAAAGCAAAACACGGATTTGATACAAGAGAATCCCTTTTCATCTAATTAGATATTGATTTCCTCATAACCAGCTAGGAAACCTGGGATTTCCCAAAGACATTTAAGCTTTAACAACATCAACAACTCAACTTAAAACAGACAGGGAAAAACGTATTGAGGAAACGTAATTTGAGGGAGAACTAAAACGCGTACGAAGGAAAACACAATTTGAAAAAAGCTGTGGAACGGTTTGACCTTTAGTGTGCAAAAGATGATGGTTAGAAATTGGATGAATTCATAATTATGGCCGATTCAGTTAAAAATTGAAAAAAAATACTGATGCATCAAAATGTATCTATATTTACTCAATATCTATTAGCATCTAGCGTTTGAGAAAATAAAAGTTCGTACAATAAAGAGCCAACTGCTATCTGTTCGAGTTTTCAAAGGAAATCTTTAGGAAAGTTTGCAAAGGAAGTCTTTGTTGAGAAGTCAGTGTTCTATTTCGTTTTTGAGGAAATTTTTAAGGAAATACGTCAATTTTTTTGCCAAATAGAACCTTGTTCAAAGCTTAGAAATAGTTTGTTCATATTTACTTAAATAATAAATATTAGTAAGCTAGAGATACTACTGTGGTCAATTTCAGCGTCTTAATATTTCTTTTAAAACCTCAACTGCATTCTTCAGAATTTTCAGGCCCAATTGATCCGCTGGTACTTAGGTGTTACAGACACCACACTTTTGTTCTTGATCTGTAATGAAACCGGTTTTCTGTGTCCACTCGGAGATATTCAGCTTCGCCAAAGCGAAATAGACGATAACTATGCAGGTATATTTTAATTAAATATTTATTATATAGAGGTGGTTAGGTTAGGGATTTAAATAATGCGTTCTGGGCAGCCTGCTTTCCATAATTCTCTGTTATATTTTCCATAATTTTGTTACTAAAGCATTATACTTTATATTTCTTTAGGATTAACCTAACTTCACTTCTTTTGTGTGGTCGCTATAACACGTAAATACCGATCCGTTTATCACCTCATTCAGTGTCACAGCGAACATCCGAAAATTTTGTCGATTCGAAAATTTCTCGGGAAAATACGGAACCTATAACAGCTATGATTTATCCAATTACTGGTTATCATAGGCAGCGTTGCCTATAGTAAAGGTCATATGGCTCCAATGTTTTATTGTTATTTACTTTTTTCCCCAGAGGCACTTCATATGGAAGGAGTCGTCGCATAAACTTCAAAGGGGCTCATTCGATTGGAAATCGAGAGTTCTAGTGCCCTTTCAAGAGTCCAAATTGATCGAAAGACAAATAGCCCCCCCCCACGCCCTTCTTTACCCAAATGCATCCGATAAAAATTTTGAGATAGCTATTTTGTTAAAAATAGTTCGAAAGTCAGACAACAAACCTCAGGTGTCGACAAAACCCCCAGGGCTCGGGGTAGGCGTTGCAAGTTATGCCCTGGGGCATATATGGTTTCTTATGAAAGCGATGCTCGTATAAATTTTAGAGAGGGCTCATTTGACTGGAAATTGAAAGTTCGAGTTCACTTTTTTAAGAGTCAAAAGATATCTGAGGGCAACTAGTCCCCCCCCCACACACCCTTTTTTCCCAAACCCATCCGATAAATATTTTCAGATAGCCATTTCGTTAAAAATAGTTCAAAGGTCAGATAAGAAAAACTCCTGTGTCGATGCAACCCCCCAGGGCCCGGGGCAGGCGTTGTAACTAATGCTCTGGGGGCATGTATGGTTCTTATGGAAGGGATGCTCCTACAAACTTCGGAGAGGGTTCATTTGATTGGAAATTCAAAGTTCTCATTCACTTTCTAAGACTCAAAAGATATCGGAGGGCAACTAGCTCCCCCCTCCACGCCCTATTTTTCTCAAACCCATTCAATAAGAACTTTGAGAGAGCCATTTTTCTCCAACTGCTTCAAAGATCATATAACAAAACTCCGGGGTCAACACAATCCTTCAGGGCCCGGGGTAAGCGTTGTAAGTTATGCCTGGCGGGCATATATAGCTGTTATGGAAGGGATGTTCGTATTAACTTCAGAGAGGACTCATTTGATTGGAAATTGAAAGTTCTAGTTCAGTTTTTAAGAGCCAAATGAGATCAGAGGGCAAATATCCCCCCAAGCCTCTTTTCCTCCAAATGCATCCGATTAAAAATTTGAGATAGCCATTTCATTACAAATAGTTCAAAGGTCGGATAAAAACTCCGGTGTTGACACAACACCCCAGGGCCCGAGGGCAGCCGTTGTGTTCTTACTGGTAGTACTTTTACTTCTTGTTTTCCTTTGCTGTGTCTTAGTGCATTTTATTTTATACAGAATGTTGAAATAAATAACCATTACATGAAGTATTATATTAAATAGCCTTTTTTTTAGCTTTAATTGAGCAAAAAGTCCTTTTCTTCAGCCGTTAAGCTAGACAGAACTATTTATCTAAATACGTAATAATCCACTTTTTCTAAGACTACTTTCGATCGACTCTTGGACAACACACCCCTTTTAAAGAAGGCTAAAGATTTGAATTAAAATTCTATTGTGTCGAATTGTTTTTCTAGAACTTCATTAAAAACCCATCCCCGTACCCCAAGTAGTAGTATTAGCAATTTATTATTATTATTAAAAAAAAAAAAAAAAAAAAAAAAAAAAAAAAAAAAAAAAAAAAAAAAAAAAAAAAAAAAAAGACAAATCATCGGTATTACACCAAAAGCGTTGCTTGCGAGGGTGTGCTACTAACAAAAAAGAAAATAAAAACAAGAAAAAAAAAACAATTATAATCTATAATAAGCAGAAAGGTGAAACCGTGTACCGATAAAAACATACATAAATCATTCATACACAATAAACAACATAATATCATGATCATAATCAGTTAGCATCTCTCTAACTGGAAAACCCAGACTAGGTGAATATAATCATCTCACTAAACTCTGCTCCATAAGCGAAGTACAGCTCAACGAGTTTCTAAAGGGGTTCTTAAACGAAAAGACTGGAATCAATATCAGTAACGAAAAAACACAGACACAAAGAGTCAATAAATTATAGTAAAAAGCAAAGGAATCTACTTTAAAATGATATTTTTTACTTAAAAGTCTAATCTTAGTCAGACTTTAGAATTTTCCACGTGTGGGTGTTTAACTTTTTATAAATAAATCTTCTTAAATGAGCTATACTTTTGCATATAATTCCAAATCTAGTTTTAAACATCAAAATCCCGACAAGAGGTGTCGCAAATCATCAGTGTCCAACATGACTTAGATCAACAACGACAAAACGTCTCAACAAGAGGAGTTGCAAGATCGTCAGTGTCCAAACACGACTTTAATCAACAACAACAAATCCCAACAAGAAGGGTTACAAGATGGTCATTGTCCAAACACAACCTAGATCAACAACAACAATGAATCCCAACAAGAGGGGTTGTAAGATCGCCAGTGTCCAATCACAACCTAGATCAACAACAACAATGAATCCCGACAAGAGGTGTCGCAGAATCATCAGTGTCCAAACATGACCTAGATCAACAACGACAAATCCCAACAAGAAGGGTTACAAGATGGTCATTGTCCAAACACAACCTAGATCAACAACAACAATGAATCCCAACAAGAGGGGTTGTAAGATCGTCAGTGTCCAAACACGACCTAGATCAACAACAACAACAACAAATCCCAAGAACGGGGGTTGTATATGGTCAGTGTACAAACATGACCTAGAACAACAACAACAACTACAAATCTCAGCAAGAGGGGTTGCAAGATCGTCAGTGTCCAAACACGATCTAGATCATCAAATACAACAAATCCCAACAAGTATAATATTCCACCGTTAACTATTTTCTGTCTATCTACATACACGTACTTAACTCCCTAGCAATTTTCTCAACAGTTCAACAGAAAAACCTGTTCACATGAACAATTATTCTCTGTCCAAAATGGTATTGAACGGAGTCCTTCCCAAAAATAAACTCTTCGCTTAGAATTTACTTAAAACTATTTACAGCAGGAGAATCTTTTGGTAGCACAAAGATAGTTTTAGTAACTTTTTGAACAATTAGTTCAACAGCTGAGTCCTCACCATCATCAGAAATAAATAATTAAAATAAAATACAATTCTTGTGTGAAATAAAACCTCTTCAGTAACTACGCAGATAAGACCCAGGTCTTTTTTCCCTTTATCAGTTCGGCTTCAAATTGGTTTCTCCAGTTTAAGGCCTTTTCATTTTGAAAAAGTTTATCTGAGAAACAAGATTCTCGGAAACTAAATGTAACCAAACACCATTGTCAAGCTTGAAAGAAAAATTAAACTTGCAACAGAAAATCTGTCGTCAATAGGATTCGAACTTAAGACCTCATTACGCAGTAGACAAGTTTCATCACCAACCAGACTACGGTGGCATACTTGAGGAACATAAAGTCTGACCAATTGATCAAGACCAACTTTCCAAGAATGAAGGGTCTTTATGTTCTCATAAAATGTTTTTTTTTTTAATCCTGTATCTTTAAATCTCAATAAGCTACACCTAAATAGTACGAACTTATTTGTATAATTTATAATTGGTTGCTTATGGCCTTTTCTTATTCGATAGTCTCTACGCGTAAAAGCAGAAAACACAAAACAAAACTAATTTGTTTAGTATACGATTAGATAAATATTCATAAACTCTCAACATAAAAGCAGAAAATTTCACTGTACGAGAGCACATCCTGGATTATTTTTTTGAGTCAGGTGTCATATTATTAGGTCCCTCTTACAACCTTGAGTCTAGTTCCGTGATTCCCAACGTAGGGCACAGGCCAAAGCAAAGAGGCATCACTATATGTTGCTGGGTAATGGGCGAGACGTGCACCTTCGGCTGACTATACTTTAGAGCCTTATTAAAAAAAAAAAAACATTTTCACGTGAATGGCGTCACATTCAAAGGCATTTAAAGAGCAAAAGAGATACATGATTGTGTTGCAATGACGTTATACATTGTATAAAAGGTGTTGTATTCAGACAATATTTTTCACCAGGATAAAATGTGCCCAGAGGACGACCCAAAAAACGCTACCAAGTTAATGGCCTTTTTAAGGTTTCTTCAGAAGAAAACACAAGAAATTTTGAATAGCAAAATTTAAATATCACGAGGGGGGGCATCAGTATTTGAAAAATGCCTAGGTGGGGAATGGCCCAAAATCGGTTGGGAGCCACTGGCCTAGTTGCTCACAGACATGAAAGAACTATCGATTCGTGAAATAGAATGTGCATGTTTTTGCTTACGTAAGTTGTTGCTTCTCTCTCTTTACCCTTCCTCTTTTCGCTTTTGTAACGGTTATTCTAAGTTTTGGCTTGTAATTCGTTGAAAGAGTTCCCTAAATGTACTTAAGATATCTTGATTTGTGTCTTGCAAGTTTTGACTTGCGCACTAAATTTTTTCCCTTTTTATGAAGCAATTTCAAGTTACGAATCCAAAACTTTTAAAAGCTTCGGACAAGACGATAGCTCACCATTTTATAAGAAATCATTTATGGTCAAGTTTTTTCCCACTGTGAAATATATTCAAATCTAGCAATATACGTTTCCTTTTAAGAAATTGGGTTTCCTAGAACTATGATTCTTTGTTTCCCATTGCAAGGGGGAAATCCAGACACAACTTCTATTTTAAAATAGATCGATTCTAAAGAAGTCTTGATAAAAAGTCGTAAATCACCTTAGGAAAAAGGGAAAAAAAACATTTAAATAAGAGATGAATCGGTTTTAAAACCAAAATCACTACAATGTTCAACCACCTAAGATAAACCCACTTACGAACACTCCCCCTCCCATCCCATTTAAAGTTATAGTTTGGCCAGGAAAAGAAGCATTGTTTATAAAACAATAGAAAGCGACCCTACGCTTAGATATAGCATTGCTGAAAGTTGATTGTAGTCATTAACGCTTAATTTGGGTACATTGATTAGAAGAAAATTATGTATTTCAATTTTTCTTAAGAAGACAAGACACAAATTTTAAATCTATAATATAATAATTCTATTTGGCTCTCTTTTTCTCCCTCGAAAAAAAGAGTTTTTTTGTACAATTCCCTGCAAAAATAAAATAGAAACAAAATTTATATTCCCACTGGGAAAGAAAACACCTTATTAGTATCTTATTAATAAGATAAATTAATATCTTGTTAATTTATAGTCCCTCATCCCTGTAATAAAAAAAAATATTGTTGAAGTCTTCCAAATATAGCATTTTCCTTCATACTTCGAACGGGAACAGTGCATCCGAACGGCATTTTACAAAAAACAAATATTTAACCGAACCTCTGCTAAAATTGATCTTTCCGTACCAAAAGAATTTTCATGAAATGAATTTTTTTAGTTCCTCGTATAAGTTTGTACAAATAAAAAATTAATATAAAAAAAAAAAAAATATGGCAAGCAAATGGCAAATAAAATAAAGTAAATAAAAAAATGAATAAATAAAAAATAAAAACCAAATAACCATCAAGTTCTTCAACTGTGCTCATTATTTAGCTTAATTAGGACCCATGATTATTGCGTTCAGATATACAAGGAATATCCTGTAATCTATTAGAACCTGTACCCAAACATAAGCCAAGTTTTATGAATGGCATGTTTTTTTTAATTTTAGCATTACACTTGTATTTCAGAACTGAAAAATTAAAATAACTGATTCGGAAAGCACTAATTATCCGTGAAAGCACTAATAAGCCCCGAGTAACAACACTAAGTAGTCCCTAAATTATTCTCTAATAGTACTATTTCTTTTTAACTTTTGGCAGATTCCTGTTACTGATAGAAAGACTGCTGTTCTAAGATTCCATCATTTCTAGATTCGAAAATTATACCTTGAATCTTAAATCTGATTTTTCAGTAATAAACTGTGCGCTTAAAAGTTAACCAACATTCAACTCAAGAAATTGCGAATTTGCAAACATGATTGGCGCTGAAGTTATGTGCAAATTTCATTTTATCATATGACTTGTGTGATTTAATTTTTAGAGTGTGACTATATTGTGATCCGAAGACAATATTCACCAAATGGGTTAGTAGGACTGATCCACGTCGGTCAATGAGAACATAAAATTAATCTCCTCGTTTTCTCACAAAAAAACTCATTATCACAAAACAAGGTCGAGTTTAATCCTGGTCAAATTGAACAACAAAGTAAAAATAGCTGAAAAAAGTGATAAAGAATCTTCATAGCTGTTTTTAATTGCCTTGTACGAGTTGCTTTTGTATTTGAGCATGAATTGTGATATGAACTACTCTCTTTGTACCCAAAAAGTCAAACTAGCTTACTTAACAATGCATTTACTATTCTATGCCGTAAATTTGCTTGCCGTTTTGTAGTAGTAATTTGAAAAGTTTAATTATTAATTATTATTAGTAATTTGATTATTGAATATTAGTAATTTGATACTTGAATATTAATTAGTAATTTGAAAAGTTAAAAAATCTAATTATTAATAATTCTAAAGATTAATAATTTAGCAGGAAAAAGAGAGTTAATCCGTCGGTTTGACGAAAACAGGGAAGACGAAACTAGAATTAAGGAGTTCGGCTTCTGACAGCCTCAACTAACGGCTGTTCCAGATAAGTAGTTTCTTGAAGAGAGGAACACATTCTAAAGAACTACTTTCAAATATTATTGTATACTACAAGATTAAAGAGATTACGACGTTCCATCTACATCAAGATTTTGGTGTTACACATTAATCAATTATAGCCACTATTAAAGTAACATGAAATTTAACAGTGAAAATATTTGAGTTACCTTTCCAGTTCTTTGACGAATTCCAATCCCAAACGGTGCAAATCCATAAAGAATAATGGCAGCTATTAAAACAACTACTTGAACTGTTGTTACCCAATATGTAAAATAAGGCCGATAATCTTCAAAGGCTTCTAACTGCTGTTGCACCGTTTCATGGTGCTGCAGAGAACCACGTATCGTTCTCCTAAAAATAAAACAAATTAACAGAAACATCCTTATCTGACACCACTTCCGTGAGTTATATCACACTCCCGTCCTGGAGTAAGTTTAAATAGTGCTAGGTCAATTAAACTTTTAAGGGGAAACTGATAAATTTGTATCGGTTACTTACTATGATTAAAGATCAATTAGACAAAAGGGCTTTGGGTCGGCTTAAAGTTTTTTTTAGTTCATTGTGTTTTCCTCAGTCTTTCTTTTGATTTAATCCAGCGAAGGAACCCCGGGATCACTGTCCTTTTTCGATCTAGGGGGGGGGGGGCTAAATTATTGTTATCAATTTAGCGAAAGTCGTTCTCGAATCTCAATTAACCTTAGCAATATGAACTGTCCCAGTAAGGTCTTGATGGTGTATGGGTACAATCTATTCTCTGATAGGGGGGGGGGGGCCTAATATTCACGCTATCAAAACGCATGGATAAAGATGGTTGGATCTCAGCCCGAACTCTGACGAAAAGAAGCGCTAGTGTCCTAGTCAGGCCTACTGGGGACGTGACCCTGACGTAAGTTTTCTAGGGGGGGGGGCCTTGTGTTTTGCAATCCAAACACCTAGTAAAAAGGGTTAACACATATTAGCTGAAATTGGTCAGGTTTAAGGGTATATTTCCGTGCTGTTTCTAGGGGTCCATGTTCGTTCTAACCATGGTGGGGTGGGGATCCCTAGGTCTTTCATTATGACATCTCCGGGAAAAGGTTGTCAGAATTTTTCCAAATTTGGAAGTAAGCAAGATTAAGAGACATAATTATGTTTTTTTTTTTTAGTTTTTACCTGACCCCACCTATTTGAGGAAGGGATATTAATTCCTGTTATAAGGGCGTTTATCAGAAGGGATTGTTGTATCTTAACAATTTTTTTTTTTTTTTAATCTGTTATGATGAAAGTAAAAATCTAAGTTGAAACACAAACGAACAAAAATACTGCTTCGCAGTTTATTCAAAATTTTTTGAAAAACTGTGTCAACAAACTGGCTTCTCTATGCTTCTCTCGTGTTATTTCTCTGTATTTGTCGGATTCTGAAAAACAGGCACTTTACTCAAAACTAATCTTTTTTTTTAGTTTTTAGAGAGTTAAAATCGTGTCGTCAAACTGTTTGACTTCATGAATAGTTAAAGGACTATTGAGAGCCTTATGAATTATTCTTTTATTTTTAGCAGACCACTGTCACAAGGGTAATAAATGCTGCTATTACCATGATCCTGACTTAAAAACTGGACCAAATCGGCAGTCACGCAGTGAAAATAGTGCTTATAAGATTTATGGCAACAATATTTTTCCAAACGAAAGGTTAACAAACGCTGCTTCTGGCCAGTCGACTAGTGAAAATAATAATTACATAAGGCATAGCAACAATCGTTTTCCCTTTAGAAAACCATACTAAAGACGTGAAATATGTCGGTTCTACAAACAAGGCCGCTGTCACAAAGATGCTAGGTGCTGCTATTATCGCGATCCTGCTTTAAAGCAGGGTCATGTAGGCAGTCAAGTAGTGAAAATAATGTTTATAAGATGTATACCAACAACCGTTTTCCACAAGAAAGGTCGTCAAACACAGCTGCTGGTCAGTCAAGTAGGGAATGTAATGCGCACGAAAGGCACAGCTTCAATCTTTTCTCTTCAGAGAACCCTCATACCAATTACATAAAATATGTCGGTTTTAAAAACAAGGCCACTGTCACAAAGATCATAGTTGCTGCTGTTACCACGACCCTACTTTAAAAATTGGGTCAAGTCGGCAGTCAAGCAGTGAAAACAGTGCTATTTAGATCTATAGTAACAATCTTATTTCGAAAGAAAAGTTGCCAAAGGTTGACAAGGTTGGTAAAATTGCCAACCTCAACGGCTAGAAGGAAACGATAAATAGTTTTCTCAGCAGATGTTCGAGAGAACTTTTTGAAAAAAAATATGTAAATAATCTGGAAAACTTAGAAGAAACTTCGAAGGATAACAAAGCTTAAGTGCAACTTCTGCTGCCATAAGCACAGAAAAAGTTAAGCATGCAAATGATGGAGCGGTGGAAACTCGTGGCCCACAATCAGGAAGAGGGCTTTATCAAGAAAGAAGTTTACGGAAACGTAAGGTTACCCTGGGACATGTTTACTAGTTCAAGTTTTTAAACAAAACATTCCCTACCAAAAAAACTGAAACACTGCACAAGCAAGTTTACAGCACCGAAGCTTCAGTCGTATCAACTTGTTCAGTAAAATGGAAAAACCAGAGGATGTTAAGTAAATTAACAATTTCCAATCTTAAAGAAGACGAATGAACCATGGGCGCCCATGGGCTGGATTTTAGGGGGGGGGCTTACCTGGTATAATCGGCACTTCCAGAGCTGTGTAACTGAAACCTCAAGACAAAATATCATAGGCAGCGCGATAGCGCTGCCTAAGTAAAGAGCGATGTGGGCACAACATATTGTTTTTGTTTTTTTAGACCAGGACACTTCTTATAGAAAGAAATGTCATAGAAACTTCAAAAAGAGCTCATGGAGGACAAACGGCTCCCCCTCCCCCACGTCAATCACTTCCCCAAATACATCCAATCAAAATTTTGAAATGATCATTTTGTTCAGCATAGTTTAACGGTTCGGAAATTATGGCTTTGAGAATGACAACTCTCCCCCCCCCCCCAAACCCTCAAAGCAAGGGTTGTAAGTTATGCCCTGAGGGATATAAGGTTTTTTATAGAATGGGTGGTTGCATAAACCTCAGAGGGGCTCATTTGATTGATAATCAGAAGTTCTACTGGCCTTTTTAACAGTCAAAAGTGATTGGAGATGAACCAGCCACACCCCCCCCCCCGTACACCAATCACTTCCCAAAACACATTCAATCATCATTTTTTAGGTAGCCATTTTGTTCAGTGTAGTTGAAAGGTCCAGAAATTATGTCTTTGAGGATAACCCCCCCCCCGTATAGCCCTCAGGGCAAGGGTTGTAAGTTATGCCCTGGGGGAATATAAAGTTTTTTTTATAGAAAGGGCGGTCATATAAACTTCAAAGACGGCTTATTGGATTGGTAATCAGAAGTTATAGTGCTCTTTTTAAGAGTCAAAGTGATCAGAAGGTAAATGTCTTCCCCCCACACACACACACACGTCGTATTTTCCCGAAACATATCTGATAGAAATTTTAGGATGGCCATTTTTTGTCGTTAAAACCTCGAAAAGGGCTCAGTCGGTTGATAAATGAAAGGGCTAGTGTCCTCTTTACTATTCAAAAATGATTTGAGGGCAACCATCGCCCCCCCCCCCCACGACCCTCATTTCCCCAAACACTTCCAGTCAAAATTTGGAGATAGTTATTTTGCTTGACATAGTTTAAAAGTCCAGAAATTATGACTTTCAGGATGAGATCCCCCTCACAGTCCTCAGGGCAAGGGTTGTAAGGTATGCCATGAGGGCATTAAAGGTTTTTATGGAAATGGTGGTCGTATAAAACTTCAGAGAAGGCTCATTGGATTGGAAATCGGAAGCTGAAGAGCCATTTTTAAGAGTCAAATTTATCGGAGGGCAGCTATAACCCCCCCCCCCCCATGTCAAATTTCCCCCAAATGCATCCGATAGAAATTTTAAGATTGTCATTTGTTCAAAAATAGTCGAAAGATCTCATAACAAGGCCTTTGGGGTTGACACAACCCCCCAGAGTATAGGGGTAAGGGTTTTGAGTTATGCCCCGGGGAGATGTGAGGTTTTTGTGAAGGGGTGGTCTTGTGAACTTTAGAGAAGGCTCATTTGATTGGAAATGCATAGTTTCTAGTTCCATCTTAAGAGTCAAACGTAATGGAGAGAAAATAGCTCCCCCCCCCCATCCCTGATATCCTCTGTTGCCAAACACATTCGATCGAAATTGTGAGATAGCCATTTTGTAGAAAATAGTCCAAAGAAAATATAACAATGTCTTCAGTAATAAAATATAAGAAATATTTAGGCGGACTTTGAACTAAATCAAAACAAACTATGAGCATGTGGACTTTCAAAAAAGTGACAAAGCAATATCTCAAGAACAACTTATATTATTAAGTTAGATCTTTATGAGTAAGTTGTGGAGGATTTTGAACTAGCCAGAAGGCACTATGTGTATACTTTTAGTACTACAACTACAGTTACTGTAACTAATGACGCTAAGAGTATTAACGTGAAACTTTTCGGAAGCGTATAGGGGGAGTTCCAATTAAACGAACAAACTGTATGCATGCAGGTTTTCAAAAAGGCATATAAGCAACATCATAGGCAGTACCACACAATAATAGCTAGAAATATCATTGAAACATTTAAAAAAGCTAATTCGATTCAAAATTAAAAGTTCTAGGGTCCTTTCTAAGAGTAAAAAGAGATTGGAGGGCAATCAGCCCGTCTCTCAAGTCGACTTATTTCCCAAACATCTCTAATCAAAATTTTGAGACAACTATTTTGTTCAGCATATTAGAACGGTCCAGCAACTATGTCTTTAGGGATATTGGGCATGTCAAACCCCCACAATTATGCAATTGGCCCATTATGCTATAAGAGAAGAGATAAGATTTATTGCAAAAAGCCTGTGGGCCATAGCAACACATGATACAGTCTAAAAACAAAGCCCAAAAGCAAAAACAACTTTAGATAATAAAAATAAAAAAAAAATAAAAAAGAACAACAAAATGACAAAAAAGAAACACACCAAGGTTCAACATTTTAACCAACAAATACTAATCATAATAAAATTCAAATCCCAAAAACCGTAACTAGCTATCCCCTCAAACATGATTCCCTATGTTTAATCCCTAAACGAAGAAACTTACACAACTGATTAATAGCACATGCGTTCCTCTCAGCCATCCGCTCAATTAACCAGCATTCACTCCCAAACACTCGTCCAAAACATTCATTCCGCAACTCAGACAGCTCTTCACACTCGGATACAAAATGAAATAAGTTCTCATTCACACATCTACACATCGGGCAAAAATAAGGGCCAGCCGCCAGCCTAAACTTTTCCAAAAATTTTCGTCTCTCACCTAAATCCAAACAATCCGCTCTTACCAACAAACAAATCTTCAAATCCTCTTTATTCAACCCAAATTTAAAATAAACCTCCTCCTCCCAACAGTCTTTGGCTTGGGGGTAAAACCTTAAAGACATAGACTGGTCCTTATGAGCTTGCCACTCTTGGATTTCTTGGTCATTTAGGGTTTGCTGGACTTCCTTCCATAATGACACGGTTTCACCCATAGGACCTTTTCCTTCATTCCACATCTCCGAAAGGCCACAAAGGTCCAGTGTTTACTTGACCTGATTTGGCTATGAATCACGTCTACCGTCCTTCAAGCTCTCCAAATAAGCTGACTTAAGAATAACTAAATGGTACTTTAAAACTAAATCAGAAGGCATTGTGTTTGCGGTTGCCAATAAGACACTTCAGCAATATATCGAGAACAAGGGTATTAAGTTGAAGCTTTCGGGGCTACTACTATTACTACTTCTGCTCTTACATTTTAAATAAATAGATTGTACGTGTATCTAGGTTGTCAAAGAGCATAGATAGAATCTTTTGGGAATGATATTAAGTTTTATTTTTTCAGGTCAACTTGAGGAGGTACAAAATAAAATTGAAAAATGCTATTTGTTTCAGGATTAAAAATTGTTGAAAAAGTTTCTCCCAACATACAAATAGCAAGCCAAACTATGGATACTAGTAGGAAAAAAACCCGGAAAGTATAAAGTATAAAAATATTTGCTTTACGTTTTTTTGAAAAAGTTATTTTGTAGAAAAAGTTTTTTAAAATTAATTTCTGTTCGTTTTATATTGACATAGTCTTTTTCAAGGAAAAAGACTGAGCCTCTTCTAAAGTTAAACAACCACCCCTTCCATAAAAAACATTAAATACCCCCTGGGCATAACTTACAACCCTTGCCCCTTTTCTCTGGGGTTTGTTTCAACCCCAAAAGCCTTATTATATGATATTTAGACTATTTTGTATAGAACGGCTATCTCAGAATTTCTATTAGATGCATTTTGGGACAATACGACATGGGTGTGTGGAGGGGGTATAGCTACCCTCCGATTACTTTGACTCTTAAAAAGAGCACTAGTGCGTCTGATAACCAATCCAATGAGCCTACTCCGAAGTTTATATGACTATAATTTCTATAAGAACCTTATATGCCCCCAGGACATAACTTACAACCCTTGCTTTGAGGGCTTGGGGGATTTGTTATCCTCAAAGACATCATTTCCAGACCTTTCAAATAAGTTTAACAAAATGGTTGAAAGAAATACAAATACGTTGAAAGAAAATACATCGCGACACTTAATTTAAAGCTTCATTTAACTCAAATGATTTGCTTCATGTTGCATGAAATTAAAAATTGATAACCATTGATATACTATGACTGCCAAGAATATTATGGTCTACCCCTTATTGTTATTGCTAGGGGGGGTATAGTACCCTCCCATTGCGACAATCTTTTTCTATGCAACATAAAATATTAAATTAACCTCACTACTGGCACAGAGGTGAGTAAGGTGAGGTGGGGCATCATTAGCTTTGCCAGGAAATATCATGAGAGAGGAGGAGGATGACAAGTGTGACAAGGAGCTTTGTTTTCAGCGATCGTAAATGGTAATGTTTCTCTTTTTCTTTTTATTTACAATGTTTTAGTACATTTAAACTAAGGCCGTACCAAGAGGTGGGGGGTTAGGGGGGTTTGAACCCCTCCTGAAATGTTTTTTTGACTCGTAAAAACGTAACAAAAATGGATAAAAACAAATTTTGTATGCGTTGTTTGAGTTTTTTTTGTGTAATCCGGAAGTATAAAAATATTTTTTTTCACGAAAATGACTTTGTTAATAAAAAACGAACAGAAATTAATCTAAAAAAACTTTTCCACAAAATAAGTTCTTCAAAGAAAAGTAAAGAGCTCCCTTAAGCCAAAAATGGGCAAAAATGAAGTCAAGTAATCATCCAAGCGTAAAACTACCACAAATCACTATCAATAAATAAATGAAACTCAAAATGGACAGAAATCAGAATAAATAGCCGAGTCAAACTCGAAACGAGCAAAAATTAACATTCGTAGGGCTGATAACCCCCATGCCTTCTCAAGACCAGAACATAATTGCGCTTTACTGGAAACAAAACATGTTCAAATATTTTCACTTTTTTTATTTAAATAAGTAAAAAAAAAATTTTTTACTCACTCTTTTTACTCTTTTTTTATTTTAAGGAATAAATATAAGTATAGGTATATTAAACTGACAATCCATGGTACTTTTTTTTTTTTTTTTTTTTTTTTTTTTTTTTTTTTTTTTTTTTTTTTTCAATAAAGCCTAAGTTATGTTCTAGTCTTGAGAAGGCATGGGGTATGTCAGCCCTAGTAATGTTAACTTTTGCTCGTTTTGAGTTTGACTCTGCTATTTATTATAATTTGTATTCTTTTTGAGTTTCATTTAATTGTTGATAGTGATTTGTGTTAGTTTAACGCTTGGAAGATTATTTGATAGATCTCTTAATAGATCTCTTTAGTTTTCTTTGAAAAATTATTCAGTGGAAAACGTTTTTTAAATTAACACAAATATATGACACCGTCATTCAGCAGGGGGGGCTGGCACCCCCCCCCTTTATGGGCGCCCATGGAATGAACAGAAAACACTATAAAGAGACCAATTTCAAAATACCAATGCTAAAATGAACTTAAGAATACTCTCCATACTCAAGTTCATAAGTAAACATTTAAAAATAAGAATGATAGGTGCGTTGAAATCTAAATTAATAAACTAATTATTTTTCCGAATTTTCTCCAGCGTTTGTTTTCTAAAGTTTTCTCCAACTTTTTATTTTTATATAATTTTCTAGCATCCTTGTAATATTTTGTGATTTATAATGTTTATAATTTTATCGCTTTGTGCAATTTTATAATGTTTTATGTAATACAATTTTCTCCAATGTTTGTTCATTAGTCCAGCCTCTTAGTGGCTTAGATATATTAACATACCTGTTAAATAATGAATTTGAAAAAAAAAAAATCAAATATATAGGCATACCTGTACGAAATATTATGTATTTGGGGTTTCGGAAGGGTCAAAACAGTTCCAACACTTACACTTTAATTGGGACAAATCGAAGGCAAACTATTTCGAAAACACTCTTACAACATCCTACTAAAGAAAAAAAATACATACCCTCCAAACCATCTTCCGACAACACCTACTCCATACTGCCGCCGATTAGAATTATCGACAACTCGGTCAAGAACAACACTCCACCTACCGCGACTTCTTCTCGATCGAGAATCGACTTCATCACGTTTGCTTCGGAGGGAAGACTGCGGGATAGATTCGTTTATGACAAGCTTTTTTGATTCTTCTTTGTCCTCTAATACCGGAATGCTATAACAATAAAAGTAATTTGTTAATATGACCCAAACAGGTCATATACAAAAATTCAGAAAAATATTTTTAAAGAAAGTAAATGAATTAGTGCTTCACAAAATCTCCTTGACATATTTATACACATTCATTGCCGTTGCTCTACTATCAGATTCATCCCTTGTAGGAAAACATAGACAGGAAAACATAGTTAGGAAACATAGACAGCCGTTACTTGTTCTCCCTCTTTCCACATTGGTCTCCCCTTCCATATCTACCGTTTCTAGTAATGTTTAATCTCGGGAGCATAAGGGTAGAACAAGGTTTGATCTGCACTGCCAAATCGCCACAAAAAGAGTTTTGGGCTAGACTTGTAGAGCCAAACATTGACCCATTTCCATGATGTTCTTGATAGAAAAGCTAATGTTCTACATGCCTTGCTAATCTCTCTCTGTCCAAAATTTCACTTGGGATGTGATGATTCCTTTTCGATATTTAAGTATTCTCAGCAATCACTGTCAATTCCAACTGAAACTCGTCCATATCGTTTCCAGGACTTCTTCCGATAATTTCTTCGGTTCGCCAATGTTAGTTTTCCAGGACCATCAACATCTTGACTGATGGTACATCTCATTTTGAGCCTGTTACCCAAGTTTTGACAGATTTAAAATGTGGAGAAGAGTCACCCTGTAGCTTTAAATCCCACCTTCATCTCGTAGATTTAAAAAAAAAAAAAAAAAAAAAAAAAAAAAAAAAAAAAAAAAAAAAAAAAAAAAAGATCCACGGGTGGTGCTTTGATGTTTTGTTTTTTTATACATGGAAAACAGGAGCTCTTCATAAATATACAAATCACAAACTAAAATGAACTCAAGGTATCTCTTCCAGATTTTCAGGTTATACTTTTGAGGGAACTGTGATACCTAAAGCAGTGCCATCATTGCGATACGATACCTAAAGCAGTGCTTACACTGGTGAGGCTAGAGTACAAATAGATGACATAAGCATCAAACGCAAATTCGAACAGAAGTGGTATTCATATGGATGTCTAGCTAGACTTCCGTGTCTGGGAAAGTGTTTAACCGGACGTCCATGGCTAGGTAGCTCCAATTCATGTGTAAAAATCTGAGACTTGGCTAAAAGAAATAAAAGTTCAAGACACTAGTTCTAGAATCTAGAACTCGGTGTCTAGGATTTCAAATTCTGCCAAAGAGGAAGCTTAAAAACATTATATTTATGTAGGATATATTTCCATACATTTATATGTTCATAATCAGACATACCTGTTTAGGTTTAGCAGTCTAGACCTTTATTTCAACGCCATGTACTCACAAGTATTAAATCACTAGAGCCATCTAAGGAATTTTAAATCCTTTTCAAGTACAACATTATTAAATTCAGACGTAGCTGCCGTCATTTAGAAGTTATTTCACAATCCCAGAGGGAGTCAGAGAATTGATTGAGTTGGTCAATAAAGAAAGTCTAGCAAGATTATACATGAAACCAGACATTTACGTGATGATAGAAAGGCATCAGAGAGTGAGGCTGACTATCCTTATGGAATAATATCTACTGAATTAATATGTTGCTTTAGGCTATCTCTTCTTTTCAATCAGGCCAATTTTAATTGTATTAACTACGAATGAGGAAACAGTTCGAGTATCTCATTCAGCTACAAAGACCAACTAACACATAGTTGGAAATATAGCAAACAGTCGGTAAAATACAGGGAAAATCATAATAGACCTCGATATTTCGGAGAAAGCGAGGGCAAACCCATCCCTTACTTATGTGCATGCATAGGCACAAGGGCACTTCTCCCTTGTACGTGGTTCGAGTAAATATGTTCTGAGACCATATTGACGAGATAACATATTGCTATAACTTACCAGGACCCTGCAAACGGGCACGTGAGCTCATCGGGGATGCGGCCTTTCGAACACCACAGAACTTTCCCACTGCAAATATATAGCCTATGCACAAAATTTTGACACTGAAATTATATTGCAAATTTCTACACAAAAATACTCAAGCCCATAACCATCAACATTCATTTGCTCCACTATAAGTTATTTTCTCAAAGGCCACGAGCCTGAGAAGATTTGCCTTATTTTCGAAAAAGGGGGAAATGAAATCACACCACCATGAAAATCACACCATCAGACAGGGTCGCATAATCTGTCTGCTCCAGATGTGGCCAGTTTGTGAATAAATATAATGTGATATACCTGCAAGAAAATTTCATCACAGAAGCTGGCCTAAACCTACTAAATCTCTGGCCGTCCTACTCTGTGTTCTCCGTGCCTGCAAAACGTTCATCTCCGCGGGGCCGTCCGTCTGGCGGTATTGCCACGTTGGTTAGCAATCGTCTCGCGTGCGAAGTATACAAGAACAGTGACAGTTTTCCTGCAACTAGACTAGATAACCTGCTAGTTATAAATGTGTACCTTCCAACTGATTACCGTGACGACAAATCTGACACTGCTTTTGCTATAAGTGCTGCCAAACTAGCCCGCTGCCTTAAAAAAGCCGAACGCGAGTCCCTTGAGTGCATTATAGCGGGTGACTTTAACTGTAATTTAGAAGTTGATATTAGTGCCCAAAATAGTCGTTGTTGCATTCTAATAGGGATACTTGAGAACCGTTTTACTATTCACCGGAAGAACCAGAACTTTTCGTATATCCACCAATCTGGTTCTACGTCCAATCTAGACCATATTGTTAGCTCTAGTTCTTTGCCAGTACGTGAGGTTCTTGTCCTTCCGAATAGTTTCACTTCGGGTCATTTCCCAGTTCAGTGTATTATCAGTAGGCCTACCTCGTTTTCCGCTGCGAATAATTCGTCGATATTCACTCAGAGGTGGCATGAGGTTCCGGTTTGGCGTAAAATTGATAAAGAAAAGTTTCAAGATTCTTGTGATCTTGTTCTGTCAAAAATTCGCGTACTATTTGACCTACTTATGAAATTCTCTCATCGTGATGAAAGAGATGCACGGCTACGTCTTAATATTTATTACGCCGAACTGACCCATGCTCTTCTGTTTGCCGAATCTCAGGGAGTACCCAAGTCTCGTGCCAGACAAAAAACTCAAGAAAATGGATGGTACAATTAGCATGCGGCCGAGCTACCTTCTGGTACGGGATATAAAAAGAATGTGGTAGACCACACTCAGGAGTAGTTAAAGAGATTAGAGTTGCATCTAAGCGTAGGTTTGGGAAGGAACTTGCTCGTCACCGTGTGCAGTTGAAATCTGAGCTTTCTGAAAAAGTAATTAAAAATCCTAATCTGTTATGAAAAATGTTTTATAAGAAGGAGTCAGCGGGTCCCGAGTCAGATATCCCATCTTTAACATGGATAAACTATTACCTTGATGATTTTTCAGCCCCAAAACAGGATCTTAACATTTCTGTTCAAGAAAAGCTTTCATCCCTCCTCTCATCAATTCCAGATACAGATTTCATAGTTACCCAATCACAGGTTGCGTCCGCGGTCCGACGGTTGAAAAAGAAGAAGTCGGCTGGCATTGACCGTGTATCCGCCTTTCAACTTAGCCATTGCATCCCAACTTTCATGGGGCACCTAACTCTTCTCTTTCAGATGATCTTCACTACTGGACTCGTACCATCGGCATTCAGTACTGGGTCGCTTAGGCCAGTCCCGAAGAAAGGAAAAAGTACTTCGGAATGTGCTTCGTTCAGACCGATCACAGTAACACCAACGCTTTGCAAAATCTTCAAACTTTTGGTCATTGATGAAATCCATGAAAAATGCTGGACTTCCCCTTCTCAGTTTGGGTTCCAGAAGGGTCTTGGTTGCGGCCACGCCATTTCTGCTTTGGCTCCAGTCTTGATTGACGCTGATGAATCAAAGGAGTCCATTTTTATAGGTCTACATGACGTCTGCCGTGCCTAAAACTCGCTTCTCCATGACCAACTCATTCTGGATATGGGAAAGAGAGGTGTACAGAAGGACATCCTACTACCCATTAAAGACATGTACGACCACCTACAGGCTGAACTCCTACTTCCTGGCCATGGTCAAGCCCTCACTGAATATACACCAGACGTGATGCTGTCCTACCGAGGGAGTCCTGTAGTCCCAGTAAAAAAGGGTGCTCAACAAGGATCAGTCAAATCTCCTTGTGCCTTTAACAATTGTATTATTGAACCACAGTCTATTATCGAGACAACATGCATAGCTCGTGGCATAGACGTTACAATGATAGCCTACGTCGATGACATTCTGAACCCCAGCCGCACAGTCGCAGGTACAGAGACCACCTTCTCAAACTACAATCAAATTACAGTCGCATTGGTCTTGAATTTAACCCGCAGAAGTCGGATATTCTTCTGTTCAACTGGCGCCAAGAAGAGGTCTCGTCTCTGAGGCTGGGAGAACTGTCTGTAGCCCCTGTCTCGAAAATTATTTACCTTGGTTTACCAATTGGAAAGGATCTAAAAACTACCCGCTCGCTTCTTATTTATCATCTCCGTAAACGCCTGGCTTTTGCTTACAGTAGAGTAGTCTCATCTAAAATCCGTTTCAACCGTTTAATTCTGGCTCGACTTTATAACGCAGTATCCCTTCCCCATTTCCTGTATCTAAGCCCGTTTTGGAGAATTTTTCCCGAGCCAGAGTAAAAGGAAGCTCAGATCCGCGTTTTTTAAGTATGCAAAGTTCTTGTTACGGCTCCCGCCGTGGACAAGAAATTCGCACCTTGTTAAAAATTTTAAAATTGCGGACCCAACGGCAGCTATAATTGAATAAATTAAACGGTACAACGAGAAAGTCTCTTCCCACCCTTGGTACCGTTTGCTAACGCAGTAAATCGCTGTCCATTTAATTTTATTTGCACATCTCTTGTCATATTTAGTCGTTTTACCGTCTCTTGTCATATTTAGACTAGTTGATTGAGCCCGTTGATTTTGAATTGAAGTTATCAAGTATTTTGCTGTAGGTTAGGTTAGTTGAATTGAAGTTATCAATCATATTGCTTATGTTTCTTCAGTACTTGGGAGTTTAAAAAGTAAAATTTCTTACGTACCTGCAGTGCAGTGCATAATTGAGTTTTTGTTTCTCGTCTTTGTAATTTGTTCGATTATGTTTAATGTGTTGTAATTTGTTTTTTTGCGTGTGTTTTTTTCTTTTTTTAGTGATACTCCGTCTTTTTTACCTTTTTTTGACGGGTAATAAATAAATAAATAAATAAAGGGTGACTGGAGCGATTGGGCCCAATTGGACCCCGCACTTGAAGGGGCCCCGCGCTGCCATCAAAGTGAGCAATTGATTTTCGTGAACAATAATCAGGATAAACTAAATGGTTAAGCAATTATGTTGATGAAAAGTGAAGACACAAGGAAAATAGATTTTAAAAGTGTTTTAGAAGCATTTGCAGAACAAAAATTTAGAAATATGTACATTCATGTGCCCATATTCGCCATATTCACCAATATAAGTTTATTTTCTTCAAGTTAGTCTCTATAGATGAATTGGCATGGGAAGTGCTGAAAGTTTCAAAATTTTGATTTTCAAGAGCATTGAATTTGCCAGTTCTCTCAGAACATAGGCAGTTTTGGGCAGGAGGTTGTTTCAATGAATTAATTGCATTATAAAACAGAAACAAAATTCAAAATTTAATCTGTTTTTCCATGAAGTCGAGTAGAAAAGAGGAACAGATTGAAGCTATCCAGGGATATACCAGCAGGAAGATAGGTGGCTAGAAGTCCACTCTCCTCTAGACGTTCTTAGAGCCAAAACATGATATAAGTGCCATAATGTTACACAGATACCAGCGTTTTTCTTTATTTGTAAAAAAGACAAATACAAATAAAAATTACCGATTTGTTACTTTAAATTGCATATATGTGTTACTGGCGAGACTTTTAAGGTCTTCTTTACAGAACTGAAATTAAACAAAAGTTCCCTTGCTTAAGACAGGATTTCGAATCTTAGGGAATTACCTCATCGTCCCAAACCAATTTCTGGGTATGTTTTTACATGCATCTACATGCAAAAGTATATGCATCTTCATGTAAAAGCCTAGCTGCGCAGCACTAGCTAGACAGATTGTTGACGGTTTAAACGTCTATATTAATGGACTGGTTTACTAAGTTCACTTACCGCCGTTAAAACTTCGAAACAAAAGAGAAAATAGTACCCACGAAATATATTACCTCAATTCAACAATAACAGGCCAAGGAATAATTCTCTTCCAAAGCTCAAGTCACTCAATTTTTTTTATATATCGCTGAAGTTTTAGGTGTTTATAATGAATTCTATTCTGTTATAAGCTACAAAACTTCAGATTATTTCGTAAGATACGTAAGTACGAACACCTCTTCTCTCGTATATAATCTCAGTTTGAAGTCAGTAAACTAATCAATCCAAATATTACACTGCTTTACAAGTTGTCACAGATTTTCCGGAAATCGCCGCACGGCATACACGGTTGGTTACACAGTAGCGAGAAAAGAAGAATCAATACGAGGATGTATTGATGCATATACTATATGCATTAGTATTGATGCATCAATACGTATTGATGTATTGATGCATATACTATATTGATGCATATACATATATCAATACGAGGATGCATATAATTGTCAAGAAAAGTATATGCAAACTATGTCAACTCTTTGATTTGCTTTTCTCAATTTCGGACAGAAACGGAAAAATCTTCCAAGCTGAACATCAAACCATATTGAAAGGCAGATTTAAGCTATAAAATGTCTTTTCTAGCATTAGAGCACGTCAACAAAGCTTTTTGAGGAATTTCAAAATTGATCGAACAGTTCGTGGTAACGAACTGTAAGTAAGGAGCGACCCGGCTCAATAGTAACCGAAACTCTAGAAAACGGGATTTTGATATCAATAGATACATCAAAAGAATCAGATTTCAATGCTGATTTCAAATATATAAAATCAAGTTTAGTCGTACCCATCAAAAATTTAGTCTAAACATTAAATAAAAAAAACAAGTTTTTTTTAACTGAAAGTAAGGAACGACGTTAAAACTTAAAACGAACAGAAATTATTCTGTATATGAAAGGGGCAGTCCCCTCCTAAACGCCTCGCTCTTTACGCTAAAGTTTGACTTTCTCACAACTCTATTTTTTTAAACAAAAAAAAACTTTAGCGTAAAGAGCGAGGCCTTGAGGATGGGACAGACCCTTTCATATACGGAATAGTTTCTGTTTGTTTTAAGTTTTAATGTTGCTCCTTACTTTCAGTTAAAAAAACTTGTTTTTTTATATTTAACTTTTAGACTAGAGCCAACCTTGGATCAAATTAAAAACACTAAATGCATTAAGCAGTGCTGAAAGGTACTGGAGGATCAAAGCCCTATCTCTAACATAATTTAAATAGGCACTAAGACCACACTGGCTATGCATGATAAATGAAGAAATAAACAAAAAGACTAAAGTAAAAAGAACATAAAGAACAAAGAACTAAAGAACAAAGAGGAAATATCTAAGGTAGTGAAACTACGACAAATCCCCTGAAAAACATAAAGTTAGTGGGCGGGCGACATTGGGACTTGAAGACTCAAAATTTGCGCTTATAGGCGTCAATTTGTTAACTTTCAGTAAGAAATCATTCTGAAAAATAGTGGAATTTAAAGGATTTACCCCGATCCTCTGGACGAACATATTTGGAGTAAGTATACAATATGAGTGATGCGGGTTGGCAGCTCCCCTTTTATTGTGGGGAAATTTTGAGTGTAGTATAGAATACTAAATTCATATTCTTATCCACACAGGCTGGAGAGGCGTGAGGAACACTTCCTAAGAACAAGATATCTTCAAAAAATCCCCTTTGAAAAATGTGACAATTTTGACCCGAAAATTCATTTTTGACATTTTGACACTCTTTACCCCCCCCCCCTCCAGAGCATTTTAGGCTTGCTCTTCTTTAAGAATGATCATTCTCTGATTAAACAAAATTGAACTTGTATGTAAAGTGTGGGGATGTAGGGGTAGTGACCTTCATGTTTTAACTTTGTTTTCTACTCGCATTGGGGAAAACTATTTTTTTCTTGATTTGAATCATGTTAAGAATTAGTTGTTCCAAATTACAAAAGTATTCTGATCTATATAAAAAAAAACTTACAGTGTTTCGGTATCTTCTCCAAAGACAAATAAGAAGGAAAACGTCACATTAAAATACACTATGTTCAGAAGCCTTCTCCAAGTGCCCATAAGGGATTAAATAGTAAAATAAATAAGACACTAAGAAGAAAATTTAATGTTGGCCCGTATATATAGAGGCTGATGAACTTAACTGTTAATATGTTATGCTAATCCAAAGAGTCAATACAGTGATTCACACCGTTCCTTTCTAAGTAGGACAATCAGCCACTTAATCATATTTAAAGTTTTTAGCTAACTTCTTAACAGTAGAATGTCATTGATTTTTATGTCATATGAGTTATCATTCAAGTTTTATTTATTTCAAGGATTTTTTTTTGCAGCGCAATCAAACAGTTCGTGGTAACGAAGTGTAAGTAGGATGCGACCCTGCTCGATAGTAACCGAAACTCTAAAAAATAGCAGAGTCAAACTCAAAACGAGCAGAAATTAATTTCAGTAGGGTTCTAAGCCCATATGCTTCCTAAAAGTCAGAATATAATTTGTACTTTACTGAAAAAATTCTTTGAAAAATTTTCACCTTTATAACATTAAAAATCAAAGATTAATCAAGATTTTAAGGAATAAATATCAGTATATGTATACTAAACTGTTAATACACATTTTTTTCACTAAATTCATTTGAATTTTTCAGTAAACCATAAACTATATTCTGGCTTTTAGAAAGCATAGGGGTTTAGAACCCAACTCATATTAATTTCTGCTTGTTTTCAGTTTGATTCTGTTATTTATTTTAATTTCTGTTTGCTTTTGGGTTTCATTTATTTATTGATACTGATTTGTGGTAGTTGTATGATTGGTAGATTATTTGATTCTATTTTTGTTCAATTTTGGTTTAAAGAAGTTTTTTACTTTTTTGTTAAACACTTATTTTGTGGAAAGTTTTTTTTTAATTAATTAGCAAGAAAAGACAACGTTATAGTCATATATAACTGCTGATCTCGTCTCAAAATAATACCTAACCACTTCTTGTAATTAATTTTAAAAAAAATTTCCAAAAAGAAGTTTTTCAAAGAAAAGTAGGCTAAAGCCTATTTTAAACTTCAGATCAGCAGATACAATTACCTGTTAAAATCAAACTCAAAAAGAGCAGAAATTACTATTAAAGAATAAATGAAACCCACAACAAAACATAAATTAAATAAACAATCATAGCAAATAAATATACAATAAGTAATAATATAAATGAACAAACAAATCTTAAAGCGAGCAATACTTAAATTGAATATGCAAATCAGGCTCAAAACGAAAAAAAAAATTGCTATTGAAGTATAAATGAAACCCAAAACTAACAGAAATTAAATAAACAATCAATGCAAACAAACATACAATAGATACTGATGTAAATGAATAAATAAATCTTAAAACGAGTGAAACTTAAATTGAATATGCAAATCAAGCTTGATACGAACAAAAATCACTACAAACAAGAGTTCGGGTATCGCCTCCTTAGTATCGCCCCATAGCATACAACGCCTACCCCGGGCCCTGAAGGATTGTGTCGATCCCGGAGTTTTCGTTATATGATCTTTGAACCATTTTGAAAAAATGGCTCTCTCAAAGTTCTTATCGGATGGGATTGAGGGAAATAGGGCGTGAAGGGGGGGGGGGCTAGTTGCCCTCCGATATCTTTTGACTATTAAAAAGTAAACGAGAACTTTCAATTTCCAACCGAATGAGCCCTCTCCGAGGTTTATACGAGCATCCCTTCCATAAGAACCGTATACGCCCTCAGAGCATTACTTAAAACGTCTGCCCCGGGCCCTGGAGGGTTGCGTCGACACAGGGGTTTTTTCTTATCTGATCTTTGAATTATTTGTAACGAAAAAGCTATCTCAAAATTTTTATCGGATGGGTTGGTGGAAAAAGGGCGTGGGGGGACCTAGTTGCCCTCGGATATCTTTTGACTCTTCAAAAGTGATCTAGAACTTTTAATTTCCAATCAAATGAGCCCTATCTGGAGTTTATACGAGCATCCTTTTCATAAGAACCATATACGCCCCCAGCACAACACTTACAACACCTACCCCCCACACCCTGGGGGGTTGTGTCGACGCCAGAATTTTTGTTATCTAATTTTCTAACTTGTTTTTTTTTTTAAAGATGCAAAATTTGTAGCCGATGGGTTTGGGTAAAAAAGGGCGAGGGGGATAGGGGCTAGTTGCCCTCCGATCTCTTGACTCTTAAAAAGTGAGTTAGAACTTTCAATGTCCAGTCAAATGATCCCTCTATGAAGTTTATACGAGCAGCCCTTTCATAAGAACCATACATGCCCTCAGGGCATAACTTAGAACGCCTGCCCCCCGACCCTGGGGGGGGGGGGGGGGGGGTTGTATCGGCACCGGAGTTTTTTTTTTCTACATTTGAGCTATTTTTTAAAAAATGGCTATCTCAAAATTTTCATCGGATGGGTTTGGAAAAAAGGCGTGGGGAGGGGGGGAGGGGGCTAGGTGCCCTCGGATCTCTTTTGACTCTGAAAAATTGAACTCTAACTTTCAATTTCCAATCAAATGAGCCCTCTCTGAAGTTTATACGAGTATCTCTTTCATAAGAGCCATATATACCCCCAGGGAATAACTTACAACGCCTGCCCCCAGGCCCTGGGGGGTTGTGTCAACACCTGAGTTCTTGTTATCTGACTTTTGAACTATTTTTAACAAAATGGCTATCTCAAAACTTTTATCGGATGCATTTGGGGAAAACGGGGTGTGGGTGGGGGGGGGCTAGTTGCCCTTTGATCTCTTTTGACTCTTATAAAGTGAACGAAAATTTTCAATTTCCAATCAAATGAATCCTCTCCAAGGTTTATACGAGCATCCCTTCCATAAGAACCATATATTCCCCCAGGGCATAACTTACATCACCTGCCCTCAGGTCCTGGGGAGGGGGGGGGGTCGACCCTGGATTTTTCGTTAAATGATCTTTGAATTATTTAAAAAAAATGACTATTTAAAGTTCGATCGGATGGGTTTAAGGAAAAAAGACCGTGGAGAGGGGGGAGAGTGTAGTTGCCCTCTGATCTCTTTTGACTCTTGAAAAGTGAACGAAAATTTTCAATTTCCAATCAAATGAATCCTCTCCAAGGTTTATACGAGCATCCCTTCCATAAGAAGCATATATTCCTCCAGGGCATAACTGACAACGCCTGCCCCGGGCCCTGGGGGATTGTGTCGACACCGTGGTTTTTGTTATATGATCTTTGAACTACTTTTAACAAAATGGCTATCTCAAACTTTTTATCGGATGCATTTGGGAAAAAAGGCGTAGGAGAGGCGGGGGGGGGGTGGTTACCCTCCGATCTCTCTTGACTCTTAAAAAAGTGAACTAGAACTTTCAAATTCCAACCAAATGAGCCCTCTCCGAAGTTTGTGCGACGCCCCTTCAATATGAAGTGCCTTTGGAAAAAAAAAAAATAATAAATAATAAAACATTGGAGCCGTATGGCCTTTACTATAGGCAACGCTACAGCGTTGCCTCTGAAAACAAGCTTCCAAACCAAAACAACCTTAGCTAGTCGAAGCTTGAATGAGTACTTCCAAAGCAAGTAAAAAGCACTTTTGTATTACAAAAAAAGTACCATTTGTTACTAAACGGCCAATTTTTTGAAGAAGAATAAAGCGTCATATTTACGAAACCTTTCAAAAGAGCAACCTAAGAAAAGAAATGCCACCTACTTTGACGATGAACCAGCACCAATGGCAACCCTACTGAAACAGAAACTAATTGTTTAAAAAGTTTCTTACTTATTCCTACCTGCAAATTTCCTGATCAACGTAATTAGTACAACCGAGGTTATAAAAGGTTACTCTTGCTGCCTCATAATATAATTATAAAAAAATCAATATATTTGCTTCGTCACACCACTATCGAAGCATCTCAAAGAATTTTGTAAGAGACCTCGATTCGAAAAAAAAAAAATCAAGTGTAGCAATAGTATTCTACGACTTGAAATATACGACTAGAGTCGAATTAATCTGGTCCTTCAAGAAAATAATCAACCAACCTCTTAAAAAATTGCAGAAAATATTTTTCAATGATACAAATTCAGTTTTCGCTGACGAGCTCTCAAATTACGCTGCATTTGTTCTGAAAGGTCTTCATGATACTGGCAAATTTTCCCAGGATTTACTTGACATCGCAATTCAAGATGCTCTGTCAAGTTTGTTCTCTAATGTGAAATCAATGTTTCCTCTACTTCTTCCATTGATGATGATTAGTAGAGAGGGTTCGCTCAATACAGTCAAAATTAGTTAAAATAAATATATACTCTAAAAGCCAGTGGTATTTGGGGTGCATTAATACTGACCATGTAGATATGTAAAAAAAGAAAAAGTATTGCCAGCAAATTTTTAAATTTCAGCTTTCTGCCTATTTGCAATTGAGGTGACTAAACTTTGATCAGTGGCGATTCTGGCCACTCCTGTGCCCAGGGCAAAATCTTGATTAGCCCCCCCCCCCCCCGCTGGCTCCAAAAAGTTTTCAGGCTAAATTTTAACAAAACTCATATTTACAAAATTTTCATTTATTAGCAAAATTTCCCATTTATATACGTCTTTTCTTACTTCAGCCTCTGCAAAATCATTAATTATATCGTTAGGAATGATGAGATACGGGAAAAATTAGAATGTCGGATTTAATTTGCTTACATGACATGCCTACTTGCTGCCAACTGCACCCCCGACTTTATTTTAATAAATTTTCAAAAATTACAGAATGATTACCGTTAGTTAATTTATTTGGAATTTTACGCCCCTAAAATTTCTGCGTCAGGGGCAAGTTCCATCTCTGCCCCCTAAAACTGCCTTTGATTTAGATGCACTTTCTGCTGTTTGGCTCAACCCAAATGTTGCATACGGTCTCATATTTCATGAATATACGCTAATGTGAGATAATATAAAGCAGAATGTGCACGGCACTAATCCTTTTGTCTGGACAAAACTCAAAGTTTTAATCAAAACTTTTCCTTTCAGGCAATATATAATTCAGGATAATTTGATGGAGAAACTTAATTTTCCGGGCTTCCTAATATCATTTAGCTGTTTGTCTTTTATTTACATTGCCGATGTCCAGTTGTCCAACCATATTAACGTTTCTCTGTTGATTCAATATTCGAACAAGTGCTAAATCGAACAAGGGCAAAATCCCAGTTTTCTTAGGAAGGGAGGGGGTTATTTTACCTTTTTCAGGAGAAATATTATGTTTTACGGATATCAAAACACTATGTTTTTTTTTAAGTTCTGGTCTTCTATCATATCTCTCCTGTTGGCAACCATGACTCTTGAATAAATTTATAGATAAGCATTAGACAAGAAAAATTTACATTATTGCGTTGCCAATCAACAATATTGCGTTACTTTCGTGTTATTTGTTGTTAAGTTTTCTATCGTGATCAGCGGTCAGTAACTTGGTGACAATGAGAGATGGAGACTCAAAACTTTCCTCTGGTATGGAGATCGTGAAACGGAGAAGACGAGTTCCTTGGAAGCTTCTAAGATTTCCAACAATTTTCCGGTATTTCTTTTTCTAGTGTACTAGATAGTCTAGCAAAAACCACAGCAAAACTGTCTGAGCTCCAAAAGTAAACTTCCTGGAGATCATATATTGTCGGACTCGCTTAAAACATGAGATTATTTCTTAGAGACCCGAGAGAGAAAATTCTGTGTCTCTTCAAGATTCCTAGAAAGCAATTCTGGAAAGGTCAATCTGAAAATTCAAAACTCGGAGTTTTTTGTTGAAGATGTTCTTTTTAGTCAAATTTTCTAAAAACACAGAGATTGAGCACAGAGGAATCGGGCCAAGAAGTAGACTGAAACACGACCAACTTTAATACAAATCACAAAGAGGGGAAGGGGTGAGTGTTTACCGAAAATTTTCATTTGTATATATGCAAGAAGAGGTAGACCACCTGAGCTACTTGCGCCCAAATTTCAGAAGGCTAGAACTCATCTGGGTCATAAGAAAACTCATAAGAGCAAGTCACAATGAAATACTCATTAAGTTTCTCGACAAACCGTCACTTTCATAACCTTGGCAAAACAAAAAGTAGCTTAGCTTCAAAGCTTTCTAGAGAAAATAAATGATTTAAAACATTTTACAGAACAATTGACTTTTAAAACCTATTTTTGGTTCTATGCCTTGATAAAATTTAATCAGACGCTCAAGTGGTGAAACAAATACATTTACACCCTTACAAACAAACCAGAGCCGTAAACAATTGGTTTAATACTGAAATTACATTATATTTCTAAAACACTGTTCCCATTTTTGTTCAGAGTCAACACTGTCTTTCTTATCGATAACTTCTATTCCTTCATATTTTATGGAAATATGAAATACAAAGTTTGCAAAACAGATCAGTAACAGATCTTAAACTTAGAAATGACACATCTCTAAAGGTAATATTTAAGGCTTATGTTCCCCCTGAGTCTGCGACAAGCCTATATCTTTGACTTTCACCGAAAGGACAAGCTAGCTCAGGTTTGCCAACTTCCACATTTTTCGTGTGAAATGCACTCTTTTTTACCTCAGAGGGGATGAAGAAGAGTGGAAATCACTTTTTTGGGTATCAGTTTTCATTCGCTATAAACGTCAATAGTTGGCAACTTCGTCAGAAACTCAATGAACAGGGTTGTCAACTTGTACACTCCTCGTGTGAAATGCAGTCTTTTTTAACTCAGAGGCGATGAAAGAGCACAAGTCAAATTTTTTTCACTTGCACTCATTTTGAGCAAAAATCATTCTTTTTTTGCCTTGATTTACACTCTTTTGAGATGTCGGCAGTTGGCAACCCTTAGCCTAGCTAGTTATTCAATTGAATTCGTTTGTTTCAGATTTATTCATTAAACGAGCCGAAATTATGGTTGTACTTAGACTATTTCTTAGAGAAGGATTAAAGATGGGCAAGCGTCAGAGAAAGCTAAGTGATGGATAAAGTTGAACCTTAGCTACCGAATATTGGCGAAATTGTGTTCTTACGTTGATACATTAAACCCCTAGGACAACGAAAAATAGCATAAAAAAATAGACGGGGTATATAAAGCTTACGTAAAAAACAAGTGCCATTCAATATTTTGCAACATGAACCCGAAATAGTAACCCCTAAAACCCATTTTTCCGAAGAGGCTGGTTCCATAGGCTCAAAAACGAAAGCTTGACGATACCAACAACATATATCTTTCCTCACAGCTACAACAAAACTATATGAATGAAGATCTAAAATTTAGTCTATCTCCATTTATAAGTTAAAACTCATTGTATCCTACGAGGATGATAAAGAGAACTTAAACACGATCAACTTCCAATAACGCTACAAATCAACGTAGCTAGAGAAATCGTGCAGGAGTAAACATATAAAACTAACTGCGTTCCAAGTTATATATTAAAACTAAATATATTTTGCAAGGACAGCAGAAACACTTCCAGCATTACATCTCATAAAAAAAATACAGTTTCACTCAAAACCCACGCCAGAATTCCTTTTTCATGGCTTTTATTGCTATCGTTTTTTTTTAGAAGAATTTCACAACTTCTGTTGGTCAAGAAGTCCACTGCATAATGATTCAGCTCAGCTTTTTATTTTGCTTATTGACAGATGTGTTTGCTGTCTAGGGGGCACTTTATTGATTTCCAAAAGAAGAGAGAACATAAGGCCCTGAGGATCCAGAAGGAACAAAAATACACACGATTCTACTGATTTATTGGCAATATAGCACTTGCTATTTCAAGGGAACAAAAGCCATGTAACCCATCAAAGTCGGTACCAGTAGCCACGTCCTTATTGTAGAAACACATAAAAGTGCCCCTATCCTGAAACCTAAACCAGCTATAACGGGTAGAAAATCTGGAAAGATTATTAAAGTAAATTGTCAATAATATCTACACATAAATAAAAGTATATGCAGTGGCCTGGTCCGGGCCACGCCTCTCCCACCTTAACCTTTTTACTTCAAAAAACTACTTAGCCTAAGTTAAATAATACTTAACGTCACTTAAACGTTAGTACTACTTACGAAACTTAACGCAAGCTAAGTATCGTCAAATCCAAGTGGCTTATTTCTGAGTAATATCATGTAAATCTAATGTGGAATTGCTCAATAATTTTCTAGGCGATATTTTGTCGCTTTCTTCCTAGAAAATAAAGATGGCAGAAGACCATTATTAATGAAGACATCGTTCTAAATCATTCATTCATCCCCTCTGATTTATGACGACAAAGGAAGAATTTAGAGACCTTTACATTAAAAGTCCTGACACGAAGAAAGGTTATGGGATGAAGCTTTCGTAAAAACTGAATCATAGATAATAGACGTTCTATTCAAACATTAAACGTTCGTTCTATTCTGAGATAGCCAATGGACGTAAAACTTAGAAAGCTACATAAATATACTCCTGGTTTCGGAGGCCACACTGCCACAAGGTGCCACATTCATCCCTAAATATATGCACCATCCATACAAAATGAGGGCCTATTATATTGAATAGAAACACAGTATTACTAACGGTTATAAGGCAACGCATTACTGCAGACCACTTATTGGGGTAGGGTGGAACGTAAATGGGTCTTCGACATGGGGGAGGGGGTTCTCGGTCCCTCAAAAAGTGATTTTTCAAGGCCAAACTTATGATTTTTCACCAGAGTTCCTTCTGATCAGTGAGGAGGAGGGACTTGATCTCTGGCATCCTCTGATTTGGACTAACATATTTGAACTAAGCGTGTGATATGGATACTAATAAGGGGAGACTGGCTCTTCTACTGGTACATAAATATTTTTAGTGGGAAGTAGAAATTATATTTACTTAATGTTACTAGAGGGCCGAGGACACTTCCTATGCCAAATACGGAGTGAATTGAACATTATAGGGAATCGTAGTCTAGTTTTAAGCACATATATTTATATTAATAAGATATTGATTTATTAATTATTTTTTAGCCCTTTGATTACTGCAAGGGCCCAGTGGCAGTTCTTTTTGGAATAAATTTCATATTATATGCTTGTCTGAACAAAGGCGGAAGGGAGGAGGAAGGTATTTTTAAGAAGCAATACTTTTCGAGCAAAGCCTTAAAATATAAAAATCATTTTGGCAATACTAGCCTCTCTTAAAAAACTCATCTTTTAAAAACTCAAAAATTCATAAGAAAACTCATCTTTTTCAGGACCGGGTTTCATCATCAAAGCATTGTCGTGCAGAAGTTAAACATTTTAGTATATTTAAAAAAAAAACTTTTTGCACAAAATAAGTTTAAAAAAAAAGTAAAGCACTCCATTAAACCAAAAATGAACAAAAATAGAATCAAATAATGTACCATATACCATGTACCATGTACCATATGCGTCTAGGTACACGTGTTTCATTTGTAATATTGAAGAGGAAAATCTGGACCATTTTCTGTGCCGGTGTCAGGGGCTTACTGATTTGAGGGAGGGTATTTTGGGGAAAAGTAATTTTTCACTTCGGGGCATGTTGTCTCTGACGGTACCTAGTCTCATGTGTAGATTATGTAGATTTGTGGATAAGAAAGGAACTACTGTGAAGAAGATTTGCTATGGTTTGGAAAAAGAAGGCTGAAGGGAGTTTTGTTTTTGTTTTCCTGTTATATTTGATGTATAGTGTATATGGCCCTGTATAAAGGCTTTTGAATACACGATTATTATTATTATTATCATTATTATTATTATGTGTGTGACATTGTGTGTGATTATGTGAGTTAGTTTTATAGTATTATGTGTGCTTTTGTGCTGCAATTGTTATGTTATTTTATTTTTATTTGCTATGGGCTATGTTTAGTTATTGTTATATATGTTATTATCATGTGTTTTAACTATATATGCAACTGTGTTTGTTTTTGCCATGGCCCAAAGAGGCTTTTGTTTTGCAATAAATATCTATCTATCTATCTATATACAACTACCACAAACCAGTATCAATAAATAAAGGAAACCCAAAACAAACAGAAATTAAAATAAATAACAGAGTCAAACTCTAAACGAGCAGAAATTAATATGAGTAGGGTTCTAAACCCCTATGTTTCCTAAAAGCCAGAATATAATTTGTACTTTACTGGAAAAAAAATTCAAATGAATTTACTGAACAAAATGTGCATTGTCATTTTAATATACATATGCTGATATTAATTCCTTAAGATCTTAATTAATTTTTGATTTCTTAAAGTTATAAAAGTGAAAACATTTAAAAGAATTCTTTTCAGTAAAGTACAAATTATATTCTGGCTTTTAGAAAGCATAGGGTTTAGAACCCTACCCCAGTTAATTTCTGCTCGTTTTGAATGTGACTTATTTAAATTTCTGTTTGTTTTGGGTTTCATTTATTTACTGATACTGATTTGTGTTAGTTGTATGCTTGGTAGATTATTTGATGCTATTTTTGTTCATTTTTGGTTTAATGGAGTTCTTTACTTTTTTTTGAAATACTTATTTCGTGCAAAAAGTTTTTTTTATTAATTTCTGTTCGTTTTATATTGACATAGTCTTTTTTAGAGAGAAAGACTGAGCCTCTTCTGAAGTTAAACAACCATCCCTTCCATAAACACCTTTAATATCCCCTGGGCATAACTTACAACCCTTGCTCCTAATATCTGGGGTTTGTTTCAACCCCAAAAGCCTTGTTATATGATATCTAGACTGTTTTGAATAGAATGGCTATCACATTTCTATTAGACGCATTTCCGGACAATACGACGTGCGTGTAGAGGGGAGAGGGAAGCTGCCCTCTGATCACTTTGACTCTTAAAAGGAGCACTAGAGCTCTGACTAGCAATCCAACGAGCCCCCTTCAAAGTTTATATGACCACACTTCCTAAAAAAACCAGCCCTTGCCCTGAGGGCTGGGGCGACTTATTATCCTCAAATACATAATTTCCAGACCTTTCTGATAGGCTTAACAAAATGGATATATCAAAATTTTGATTGGAAGTGTTTGCGGAAATGATAGGCGTGGAGGAGGACATTTGGCCTCTGATCTCTTTTGACTAATAAAAAAGGCACTATTCCTCTCAATTTCCAATCGAATGGCCTCTTTTTGAAGCTTCTAAGACAAAACTTTCTATAAAAACGTTATATGCCCCAAAGGCATAACTTACGACCCTTGTCCTGAGGGCTATGGGGGAGAGTTGTCATCCTCAAAGATATAATTTCCAGACCTTTCAACTACGTTGAACAAAATGGCTACATCAAATGTTGATCGGAAATGTTTGGGGAAATGATGGCCGTGGGGAGGGGGGCGATTCTCCCTCCGATTACTTTCGACTATTAAAAAGGCCAATAGCCCTCTCAATTTCCAATCAAAATTGACCTTTTTGAAGTTTTCACGACAACACTTTCTATAAGACATTATATGCCCCCAGGGCATAACTTACAACCTTAGCCCTGAGGGCTGTGGGGGGTTGTCATACTGAAACATATAATTTCCGGACCCTTCAACTACGTTCAACAAAAAGACTATATCAAAATGTTGATCGGAATTGTTTGGGGAAATGATGGGCATGGGGGGGGGGGGAGGAGTATTCGCCCTCCGATGGCTTTTGACTATTAATAAGGGCACAAGGCCTCTCAATTCCCAATTGAATGAGTCCTTTTTTAAGTTTCTACGACAACGCTGGCAAAGACCTAATTTCCAGAACAACTACGTTGAAATAAATGTCTATCTCAAAATTTTGATTGGATGTGTTTGGGGAAATGGTGGGCGTGAGAGGGGCGCTAGTTGCCCTTAAAAGAAATGTCTATATTAAAATTTTGATTGGATTTGTTTGGGGAAACGGTGGGCGTGAGAGGGGCGTTAGTTGCCCTCCAATCACTTTCGACTATTAAGTAAGGCACTAGTCCTTTCAATTTCCAATCGAATGAGCCCTTCTTGAAGTTTCTACTACAACGCTTTCTATAAAACCTTCTATGCCCCAGGGCATAACTTACAGCCCTTGCGCTGAGGGCTGTGGGGGGAGTGTCATCCTCAAAGACATAATTTCCGTACTTTTCAACAATGTTGAAAACAATGGCTATCTCAAAATTTTTATTGGATGTTTTTGGGAAATGGTGGGCGTGGGCGGGCTGTTAGTCTCCTCCATTCACTTTTGACTATTAAAAAGGGCACTAGCCTTTCAAAGTTTCGAAGAATTGAAGTTTCTATTACAACGCTCTCTATAAGAACCTTATATGCCCCCAGGGCATAACTTACAACCCTTGCCCTGAGGGCTGTGGGGGAGTGTCCTCCTCAAAAACATAATTTCTATATGGAAATCAACTACGCTGAACAAAATGGCTATCTCAAAATTTTGATTGGATGTGTTTGGGGAAATGGTGGGCGTGGAAGGGGTATTAATTGCCTTCCAATCACTTTCGACTATTAAAAAGGGCACTAGCCGTTGCAATTTCTAATCAAATGCGCCCTTTTTCAAGTTTCTACGACAACTCCTTCAATACGAAGTGCCATGGTCTAAATAAATAAAACATTGTGCCAACATCGTTCTGTACGTAGGCAGCGCTATTGCGCTGCCTATGAAAGGTCAAGGGCAATTGGGGAGGAAGCTTCTCTCGTACTAATATTACACTGATCATGACAATAAAAAAATAATAAAACTGAACAAAAAGTGTTTCAAAAGAAAATAAAGACCGACGTTAATACTCAAAACGATCAGAAATGATCCTATATATGAGAGGGACTGTCACCATCTCAACCCAACTCTTCACGCTATTAATTTAAAAAAAACTTTTTCCACAAAATAAGTTTTCAAAGAAAAGTAAAGAACTCCATTAAACAAAAAATGAGTAAAAATAAAATAAAATAATCTACCAAGCGTGAAACTACCACAAATCAGCATCGATAAATAAATGAAACCCAAAACGAACAGAAATTACAATATTCAACCGAGTCAAACTCAAAACGAGCAGAAATTAACATAAGTTGGGCGCAAAACCCCTATGCCTTCCCAAGGCCAGAACAAATTTGCACTTTACTGAAAAAATATAAATGTTTTTACTTTTATAACTTTAATAAATCAAATAACATTTTGATTACTAAACATCAGTATATGTATAAACTGACAATGCACATTCATTTGTATTTTGTATTTCTTTGAAAAACTTATTTTGTGGAAAAAGTTTTTTAAATTAATTTCTGTTCGTTTTATATTGACATAGCGTTTTCAGGGAAAAAGAAAATAATACTTTAAATGTTTTCGTTTTTTAAGAGTTTATAGTTTGGCCTGCTATTCGTATGCTGGAGAAAAATTTTCAGCAATTTTTAACAACATACACCCTTTTAAAAATCTGGACACAAATAGTACTGTTTAATTTAGTTTCATACCTCCTCTAGTTGACCTGAAATGGAAAACTTGATACCATTCGCAAAAAAATCTGTTTACTTTCTTTGATAGCATGGATACACTTACGCTATTTTGATTTGGTTAAATTTTAAGAGCAGAAATGGGAGGGTTGGCTTGGAAGGGTGACCGTGGGAGGGTCAGAGTGGAAGGGGGATTAGTTGCCCTCAAATCACTTTCGAATATTAAAATGGGCATCAGCCCTTTCTATTTTCAATCGAATGAGCCCTTTTGGAAGTTCCCACGACACCTCCTTCGATACGAAGTGCCCTGGTCTAAACAACAACAACAACAAAAAATAATACATTATACCCACTTCGATATTTACTATGAAAATGTCAAGCCTTCCAATCACTTTCGACTATTAAAAAGGGCACTAGGCCTTTCGATTTCCAATCGAATGAGCCCTTTTGGAAACGACAACGCTTTCTATAAACACCTTATATGCCCCCAGGACATAAATTACAACTCTTACCCTAAGGTCTGTTAGGGTGGTTGTCATCCTCTAAGACCGAATTTCCAGAACTTTCAACTACGTTAAACAACATGGCTATCTCAAAATTTTCATTGGATGTGTTTGGGGAAATGGTGGGCGTGAGAGGGGTGTTAGTCACCTTCCAATCACTTTCGACTATTAAAAAGGGCACAAGCCACTCCAATTTCCAATTGAATGAATGCTTTTCGAAGTTTCTACGACAACTTCTTCCATACGAAGTGACCTGCTCAAAAGGAAAAAATTAATGAATAATACATTGTGCCAACATCGTTCTAATAGGCCCCCAGGGCATAACTTAAAACTCTTGCCCTGAGAGTTGTGGGGGGAGTGTCCTCCTCTTTACTTAGTCCCCGTTTCTTGTCTCGTTCTCGAGTGTCCCCGTTCTTTATTTAGGCAGCGCGATCCTGCTGCCTATGATTTATACAACAACTTTCTATATAAATCTTATAGGCCCCCAGGGCATAACTTAAAACTCTTGCCCTGAGGGTTGTGGGGGGAGTGTCCTCCTCTTTACTTAGTCCCCGTTTCTTGTCTCGTTCTCGAGTGTCCCCGTTCTTTATTTAGGCAGCGCGATCCTGCTGCCTATGATTTATACAACAAATTTCTATATAAATCTTATATGCCCCCAGGGCATAACTTACAACCTTTGCACTGAGGGCTCTGAGGGGGCTACCATCCTAAATGACCTAATTTCCAGAACGTTCATCTACGTTGAACAAAATTGATATCTCAAAATTTTGATTGGATGTGTTTTGGAAAATGGTGGGTGTGAGAGGGGCGTTAGTCACTACCCAATCACTTTCGACTATTAAAAAGGGCACTAGCCCTTTCAATTTTCAATTGAATGAGCCCTTTAGAAGTTTCTACGACAACAATTTCAATAAAAATTTATATGCCCCAGGACATAACTTAAAACTCTTGCCCTGAGGGCTGTGGGGTTGTCATCCTTAAAGACCTAATTTCCAAAACTTTCAACTACGTTGAATTAAATGGCTATCTAAAAATTTTGACTGGATGTGTTTGGGGAAAAGATGGGCTTGAGAGGGGGGTTAGTTGCCCTCAAATCACTTTCGACTATTAAAAAGGGTACTACCCCTTTGAATTTCAAATCGAATGAGCCCTTTTTCAAGTTTCTAAGACAAAGATTTCAATAAAAACCTTATATGCCCGCAGGGCATAACTTATAATCCTTGCCCCGAGGGTTGTGGGGCATGTTCCTCCTTAAAAATATATTTTCTATCTGGAAATCAACCACGATAAACAAAATGGCTATCTCAAAACTTTTATTGGATGTGTTTGGGGGAATGACGGGCGTGGGGGGGGGGCTAGTTGCCCTCTAATCATTTTCGACTATTAAAAAGGGCACTATCCTTTTGAATTTCCAATCGAATGAGCTTTTCTTGAAGTTTCTACGACAACGCCTTCTATAAAAACCTTATATGCCCCCAGGCCATAACTTAAAACCCTTGCCCTGAGGGTTGTGGGGGAGTGTCCTCCTCAAAAACATATTTTCTATCTGGAAATCAACTACGCTGAAAAAAGGGCTATCTCAAAATTTTGATTGGATGTGTTTGGGGGAATGATGGGAGTGGGGGGGGGCTAGTTGCCCTCCAATCACTTTCGACTATTAAAAAGGGCACTAGCCACTCCAATTTCCAGTCGAATGAGCCATTTTCGAAGTTTCTACGACAATTTTGACTCGGTTAATTATTGTAATTTCTGTTCGTTTTGGGTTTCTTTTATTTATCGATGCTGATTTGTGGTAGTTTCATGCTTGGTAGATTATTTGATTTTATTTTTGCTCATGTTTTGTTTAATGGAGTTCTTTACTTATCTTTGAAAAACTTATTTTGTGGAAAAAGTTTTTTTAATTAATTTCTGTTCGTTTTATATTGGCATAGTCTTTTCAGAGAAAAAGAAAATAATACTTTAAATCTTTTCATTTTTTTAAGAATTTATAGTTTGGCCTGATATTTGTTTGCTGGAGAAAAACTTTCAGCAATTTTTAACAACATACACCCTCTTAAAAATCTGGACACAAATAGTAGTGTTTAATTTAGTTTCATACCTCCTCTAGTTGACCTGAAATGTAAAACTTGATACCATTCGCAAAAAAAATCTGTTTACTTTCTTTGATAGCTTGGATACACTTACGCTATTTTGATTTAATTCAATTTTAAGAGCAGAAGCAGCCCCGAAAGTTTGAACATAATACCCTCAGTCGTTCTTAGGATACTGCTGTGATGCCTTATTGGGAATTAGCATTAAAACAGTGCATTTTGATTTAATCTTATGGCAACATTTAGTTTGGAGCCCTTTTTGAAATTTCTATAACAACTTTCTATATAAACTTTATATGCCCCCAGGGCATAACTTACAACCCTTGCACTGAGGGCTCTGACAGGGTTACCATCCTAAAAGACCTAACTTCAAGAACTTTCAACTACGTTGAACAAAATGGATTTCTCAAAATTTTGATTGGATGTGTTTGGGAAAATGGTGGGTGTGAGAGGGGCGTTAGTCGCTCTCCAATCGCTTTCAACTATCAAAAAAGGCACTAGCCCTTTCAATTTCCAATTGAATGAGCCTTTTTGAAGTTTATACGCTTTCAATAAAAACCTTATACACCCCAAAGGCATAACTTACAACCCTTGCCCTAAGGCTGGGGGGAGGGGTTGTCATTTCCAAAAATTTCAACTACGTTGAATAAAATGGCTATATAAAATATTGATTGGCTGTGTTTGGAGAAAAGATGGGCGTGAAAAAATGGGGGGGTTAGTTGCCTTCAAATCACTTTCGACTATTAAAAAGGGCACTAGCCCTTTGAATTTCCAATCGAATGAGCCCTTTTTCAAGTTTCTATGACAAAGATTTCAATAAAAGCCTTACATGCCCCCAGGGCATAATTTATAACCCTTGCCCTGAAGACTTTGGGAGGAGTGTCCTGCTCAAAGGTATAATTTCCTGATATTTGACCTGCGTGGAACAAAACAGCTATCTCAAAATCTTTATTGGATGTGTTTGGGAAAATGGTGGGCGTGAGAGGGGCGATAGTCGCTATCCAATTACTTTCAACTACTAAAAAAGGCACTAGCCCTTTCAATTTCCAATTGAATGAGCCCTTTTGAAGTTTCTACGCTTTCAATAAAAACCTTAAACGCCCCCAGGGCATAATTTATAACCCTTGCCCTGAGGGCTGTGGGGGGGGGGGGTTGTCATCCTCAAAGACCTAATTTCCAGAACTTTAAACTACGTTGAATAAAATGGCTATCTCAAAGTTTTGATTAGATGTATTTGGGGAAAAGGTGGGCGTGAGAGGCGGGTTAGTTGCCCTCTAATCACTTTCGACTATTAAAAAGGGCACTAGCCCATTGAACTTCCAATCGAATGAGCCTTTTTAAAGTTTCTACGACAACGCCTTCTATAAAAAACCTTATATGCCCCCAGGACATAATTTACAACCCTTGCCCTAAGGACTGTGGGGGACTGTCCTCAAGAACATAATTTCTATCTGGCAATCAACTACGCTGAACAAAATGGCTATCTCAAAATTTTGATTGGATGTGTCTAGGGAAATGGTGGGCGTGGAAGGGGTGTTAGTCACCTTCCAATCACTTTCGAATATTAAAAAAAGCACAAGCCACTCCAATTTCCAATTGAATGAGCGCTTTTCGAAGTTTCTACGACAACTTCTTCGATACGAAGTGCCCTGCTCTAATGGAAAAAATTAATAAATAATACACTGTGCCAACATCGTTCTTACATGCCCTAGGGCATAACTTAAAACCCTTGCCTTTTTGGTTGTTGGGGAGTGTCCTCCTCTTTCCTTAGTCCCCGTTTCTTGTCTCGTTCTCGAGTGTCCCCGTTCTTTACTTAGGCAGCGCGATCGCGCTGCCTATGATTTATACAACAACTTTCTATATAAACCTTATATGCCCCCGGGGCATGACTTACAACCCTTGCAATGAGGGCTCTGAGGGGGTTATCATCCTAAAAGACCTAATTTCCAGAGCATTCAACCACGTTGAACAAAATGGATATCTCAAAATTTTGATTGGATGTGTTTTGGAAAATGGTGGGCGTGAAAGGGGCGTTAGTTGCTATCCAACCACTTTCAACTATTATAAAAGGCACTAGCCCTTTCAATTTCCAATTGAATGAGCCCTTTTGAAGTTTCTACGACAACACTTTCAATAAAAACTTTATATGCCCCAGGGCATAACTAACAACCCTTGCACTGAGGGCTCTGAGGGGGTTATCATCCTAAAAGACCTAATTTCCAGAACATTCAACTACGTTGAACAAAATGGATATCTCAAAATTTTGATTGGATGTGTTTTGGAAAATGTGGGCGTGAAAGGGGCGTTAGTTGCTATCCAACCACTTTCAACTATTATAAAAGGCACTAGCCCTTTCAATTTCCAATTGAATGAGCCCTTTTGAAGTTTATACGACAACACTTTCAATAAAAACTTTATATGCCCCAGGGCATAACTTACAACCATTGCACTGAGGACTCTGAGGGGGTTATCATCCTAAAAGACTTAATTTCTAGAACATTCAACTACGTTGAACAAATTGGATATCTCAAAATTTTAGTTCGATGTGTTTGGGAAAATGGTGGGCGTGAGAGGGGCGTTAGTTGCTTTCCAATCACTTTCGACTATTAAAAAGGGTACAAGCCCTTTGAATTAACAATCGAATGAGCCTGTTTTGAAGTTTCTACGACAACGCCTTCTATAAAAACCTTATATGCACCCCTGGCCATAACTTAAAACCCTTGCCCTGAGGGTTGTGAGGGAGTGTCCTCCTCAAAAACATATTTTCTATCTGGAAAACAACTACGCTGAACAAAATGGCTATCTCCAAATTTTGATTGGATGTGTTTGGGGGAATGATGGGCGTGGGGGGGGGGGGGGCTAGTTGCCCTCCAATCACTTTCGACTATTAGAAAGGGCACTAGCCCTTTGAATTTCCAATCGAATGAGCCTGTTTTGAAGTTTCTACGACAACGCCTTCTATAAAAACCTTATATGCCCCCAGGGCATAACTTAAAACCCTTGCCCTGAGGGTTGCGGGGGAATGTCCTCCTCAAAAACATATTTTCTATCTGGAAATCAACTATTCTGAAAAAAATGGCTATCTCAAAATTTTGATTGGATGTATTTGGGGGAATGATGGGCGTGGGGGGGGGGGCTAGTTGCCCTCGAATCACTTTCGAATATTAAAAAGGGTACTAGCCCTTTGAATTTCCAATCGAATGAGCCTGTTTTGAAGTTTCTACGACAACGCCTTCTATAAAAACCTTATATGCCCCCAGGGCATAACTTAAAACCCTTGCCCTGAGGGTTGTGGGGGAGTGTCCTCTTCAAAAACATATTTTCTATCTGGAAATCAACTACGCCGAACAAAATGGCTATCTCAAAATTTTGATTGGATGTGTTTGGGGGAATGATGGGCGTGGGGGGGGCTAGTTGCCCTCCAATCACTTTTGACTATTAAAAAGGGCACTAGCCACTCCAATTTCCAATCGAATGAGCCCTTTCTGAAGTTTCTACGACAACTCCTTCGATACGAAGTGTCCGGGTATGGAGAACCAAAAATCAACACATTGTGCCCACATCGTTTTTTGCTTAGGCAGCGCTAGCGCGCTGCCTATGAAAGTTCGACTTTTTGTCCGCTAATGTTTCTAGAACGGAAGGTCTAATACCGGGATTCCCGAGGTAGGGCACAGGCCCCACCAGTGGAGCATGGCAACATTTTTGTGGGTCATGTGCAGAATATTCACCTTTCGGCTGACCATACTCTAGAGCCTTAACTTCGAAAAAACACATATTTTTCATGTGAATGACGCTACATTCATATGTATTTGAACAGCAAAAAAGACACATGATATTGTGGCAATGACGTCATGCATTGTGTTTTATACAGACAAAAATTTAGTATAGCTAGAACATTATACTTAAAAAAAATTTGTATAGAATATGTATAAAATATTGATTTACTTATATATTTATTATTATTTTACTGGAGTCTATTTAATCTACTTAATCAATTTAGTCTATTCAATCTATTTAGTTTTGTTTTCTATAGTTTTTATTTTATTTACATTTTCTTTTCTTCTCCTTTTTGCTCTTCTCTTTGTGAGAAAGTGATTGTTTTAATTTTTTTTTGAATAGGTGACTCGTTTGCCTTCCTCTTTCTTTACAGGCCAATGAGCCTTCGGGGGGACAGTAAAATGTAATATTGTATGTGCATTTCATGATGAATAAATCTTATCTTATATCAGAAGGATGACCCGAAAAAATATACCAAGTCAATGGCGATTTAAGCTTCCTTCGGATGAATACGCGTACAATTTTGAGCAAAAAAATTTAAATATCACTAGGGGGGAGGTATGGGAATTTTAGAAATACCTAGGTGGGTCATGACCCAAAATCGGTTGGGAGCCACTGCTCTTATACAAAAGCAATAGGAAAAATTAAATCATAATGCCTTGAGAATGGAGGGGTTTATTTATTTATGTGTGTTTTAAACAGCAAAACTTTTAAATTAGAGGTTCTAAAAGGCATTTGGTAAATAAATCACCAACAATTGCCAAGTGGCTATACTTTTTCACCTTAAAAGCCTTCAGCTAAGCACAAATTAAATTTTAACTTAAAGAGTGGGGAGTTGATGGGGCAGCATCCCTCCTTATATATAGGACAATTGTTTTGATTTCGATCTTTATTCTCAGTTGATATTTTTTTTTAAATAAGGCATAGAAGAAACAAATACCGCTTATGCCACAAAATCTATATTACCAAACATAGGAATGTTGAAGCACTGACAGGTCAAAAAAAAATCATTCTTAATTGAAATTTAATAGTTTAATAACAGCTATTTTGAAAATAAAGGAAGAATGGCATTTCTGGAACCATAGCCTTTTATAATACGGTAAACAATGAGAAAGACTTACCTTAATCTGTCTTCAACAGTTGGCCCTGGGGGTAAAGGTGGCTTGTCGAAAAAAACCTAGAATATTTTTAAAATATTATATAAGGCATTCAAGCAGAAACTGAAAGGGCAAAAAGAAACTAGAGAAAAAAAAACTATCAGTGAGTGAAAATTGGAATATCTTATATGGCTCCTTAAAAAAATTGGTTACTTTTATGCAAAGACCATTCAAAAAGCTAAATTGATTGACTGCATAAGGAAAGCGAGAGAGAAAAAGGGACGAGCAAAAGTAACAAAGGATATACATTCTTTCCTTTATTAATTTTCTTATTGTATTTGTGAGTATCTTTTTACTTATTGTTCATTTTGTTATATTCTATTATATATATATATATATATATATATATATATATATATATATATATATATATATATATATATATATATAATATATATATATATATATATATATATATATATATATATATATATATATATATATATATATATATATGTATATATATATATATATATATATATATATATATATATATATATATATATATATATATATATATATATATATATATATATATATATATATATATATATATATATATATATATATATATATATATATATATATATATATATATATATATATATATATATATATATATATTTCAATATATGTACCAGTGATTCAGCAGGGACACAGCACAGATCAAGGAGGCACACTTGTGCCTCTTTAAAGATGCGGCCCACCACAATGTTAAGCGATTTCCGGTCCTAGCGGCCGCAGAGAGACGGCGGTGATCGCATTTTGTGGCCTAAGCTCAAACTAAGAAACATACAGAATTTCACCCCCCTCCGACTTTATCTTCATGGGGGAAAGTTGGCCGGAAGTTTCGACCCTCCCACCACAGCCCCCCTTTAACGTGAAATTTAGAGAATAAGCTTTCATGGGGCCTGGGAGCTTATCCTCAAAATATCAGCTCAATCCGATCACTCCTTCCCTGTTTTCCAAAAAACAAATATAGCCACTTAATGTTCATCAAAATTCAGCCACGCCTACAGGCCACAGTTGGCAACGGATCCGGGTGAATGAGGACTCATTCGAAGCGGAATTCGACCTGTTAGGGCCTTTTGATATTTTCAGACCGAAAAAATTGTCCCCCAAATTTACATTTACGAATTAGATCAAAATAGTCCTCATAACCTGACAAGACCGACTGCAAGCTTCCAAAAATTCCAGCTCATTCCCAGAAGTTTTTTTTGTCGAAAAACAAAAATCTTACTTTGTATTTGTTTGCGTCGAAAATAGATTGCAGAGACTAAAAATAATTTACCAAGAGTCTCTGATGGTACAGTGGTCACTATTCCTGTCTGAGTATTCCTGTCTGAGTTATTTATCCCGTCAGAGTAATTTTTTTATATATTGAATTTAAAGTAGTATCTCTTAAATTTAAAGTTTAAAAAAGAAACTCAGTTTCTTTTTTAAATCCAATCTATTAAACCCTTCGGCTCAACAGGCGTCTCCAGAAGAATATCACAGTCGGCCTTCAGCTTACATGTAAGTCTCCACTGCTTTGATAACATGCCGTATACCCGCATGCTCGAAGAAAAGTTGAAAAAAGAAAATCTTACTGTGCATTTGACTTGAGTATTCAGGAATTAAAAGCCTTAACACAATAATCTTCAAAAGCGGGGGGTTTGGGGGGTGGCAGCCCGCCAACTTTAACTCCTGACACGATCAGCTAACAGTTAGTCAAGCAATAATAAGTAATAAACTGTACAAAAACATGCAGAAATTATTTGAAAAAAACTACGTTTTCTAAATAGTTAAAGAGGCTGAGTCACAAGTTCTAACCTTAAAACGTACAGGGATTAGAAGGTACAGTTGGGGGACTGCTGCCCCCAAACCCCCCGCTTCTGCAGCCTCTTTTGTTAAGATTTTTATTTTGGGGGTCTGCCACCCCCCTCAACCCTGCTTTTTCCCTTGCAAAGAAATGCTTTGCAACACGAACGAAGTCTGCTTGAATTTTTTACCGTAAGAACATCCTATTGCATATCTTTGATTAGAAACAGTACTGAGCCTGTTTGCTGGATTTTTTACAGGAGATTTTTCCCTAACCGATAACAAGCTATAATGTGATGAACTTGGTACGACCAACTGATTGCACGCTACAGGACTCAGTCCTCCAACTGTACCTCCTAATCCCTGTACGTTTTAAGGTTAGAACTTGTGACTCAGCCTCTTTAACTCTTTAGAAAACGTAGTTTTTTTCACATAATTATCTATTCGGTTTCACCAGATATATCACTCCTAGAAAATTACATGGACCGAATCGCTTCTCAATCATATTGGCTATCTAACAAAATTAGCACACCCGCGCAATTTCACCCATTGTCATTGGATTGGATAACGCTCCGCCTACGCTTGGACTGAATCGAATAGCGCTCCGGCCGCTTAATGTCATTCGATATCGTCAACCTTTAGGAAGCCAAACCATCTGATCCTACGGCTTTTGAGGTTTTCAAAAATATTGAATTGAGAAAACCTGTGGAAGCATCAGTAACCTGTGGACATGGTTTAGTGCTGTCGTCTCTCTTCTTGTTTACAAATCTGAAAACGTTTTAGTCCTGAGATTCAATTCCAAAATGGTTTTTCTTTTGTATATTTATACCTCTGTTTAACCCACTCTTTAAGTTAAAATTTAAAAATTTTTAAGTTTAAATCTGTTTAACCCACTCTATATTTATACGTACAGTCTCATACGTCATCCCTATTAGATGTTCCTAATTACCAACTGGTTTCAAAAAACAGGGAACTGCACCAACATGGAGGTTTAGCGGCATATATCAAGAGTGATCTTAATGTCTTGCCGATGCCTTCCCTTACTAAACATAAGGAAATGGTGTTTGAGTCGATGGTTGTGAAAGTATCAAAGCAAAATTTTAAATGTGTTCTTGCTATTATTTATCGACCTTCGTAAAGTAGCCTCGTTGAATTTCTGAGTCTGTTAGAAGAGAAACTGGTCCTGTTGAGTGGAACAAGACAGCCGTGTTTTGTGTGTGGTGACTTCAATATTGATTTGAAAAGTCTACATTCTAGTCAGAGAGTTAAGGAGTTTCTGGATATGATGCTTAGCTACGGGCTGAAGCCTACTATAAATATCTGTACAAGGATTACTGAGAATTCTGCGTCAATATTGGATAACATATTTGTAAATACTGAATATAAGTCACCTCCTGTTGTGGTTAATAGTGTTTCAGATCATTTTGGAGTAATGATAACAGTACCGCAAGTCCTACAGTTGAATAAGGGACATCGTTGAAATGGCATTAGGCCTATTATTGATTCTGAGGTTGTTGCCCGTTTTAAATTAGAAGTTGATAAGACTGAATTAAATTTTTTACAAGAGGAATATGATATCAATCGCAAATTTGAAAAATGGTACGGAACATTAACAGGTTTACTTCAGAAATGTGTTAAACCTAAAAGAGTTTACAGCTATGAATCAGCAAACAAACCATGGATTACTAAGAGTCTACTCTTAAGTATGAGAAGGCGAAACCATTTATATAAGGAATTGATCCAAAATAAAGGGACAACTACTAGGGATGATTATAAAGCATATAATAACATGCTAAATTGTCTCCTTCGGAAAGCTAAAACGGATTATTTTGCTTTTAAGTTTAAAGAAGCTGAGGGAAATCCAGGCAAGACTTGGAAACTTATAAAGTCTGTAACGAACCCTAGTCGGTCTCCCTCGGAGCTTCCGGACAGTGCGAGTTGCAATTCAGTTTGTGAGCATTTCTCTAATGTGGGCCTTAATGTAGAATCCAGTATCCCAGTCCTGGCTGAGGATGGCGATTTTACACAATTCCTACCTGATAAGAGCGAAGTATCTGCTTATTTAAAGCCGGTTAAATTAAGTGAGTTGTGTGAAGTGGTTAAATATATGAAAAACAGTGCAGCAGGATCGGATCTCATGACTGTGAAAGCTTTCCGTGTTATTTATCCTATTGTTTCTAGTCAGTTGGTAATGCTAATAAATGAGTGTTTTAAGTCAGGTATTTTCCCCGATTGTCTGAAGATTGCGAAAGTGAAACCACTTTTTAAAGGGGGTGATAGTGGGAATTTAGATATTATAGGCCTATTTCGCTTCTTCCTGTTATTTCTAGAATAATAGAGAGACTAATAAATGTAAGAATGGTGAATTTCCTAGAATCTAGGTCTTTTTTTCGATCTAGTCAGTTTGGATTTAGGAAAGCAATGTCAACTGAGCAAGCAGTGATCTTCTTGACGACATTTGTTAATGATCATTTAGATCGTGGTCTTAAAGTGGCATCCGTTTTTCTTGACATAATGAAAGCATTTGATCGTGTGGATTATGAAATTTTAGTAAAGAAGTTAGATAATTGTGGTATCCGTGGAAAATTTTTGGAACTTGTTAGATCATTCCTGAGTGAACGTATGCAGATTGTTCAAATCGAAAGTGAGACCTCTAGCCCGCAGAGAGTCAAGGCTGGCGTTCCTCAAGGGTCAGTTTTGGGACCTTTTTTATTTTTGATTTATATAAATGATATTTACCGGTGCATTGAAGATATAAATATTTCGGATAAAGGGGATCGCGGTAACAGAATTATAATTCCTAGTTTTGCTGATGATACACATTTTACAGTTGCTGCGAGGACAGAAAGAGAACTTCTACTAGTTCTGAAAAAGGGAATGGAACAAATAGAGAAATGGATGAGAGTTAATAAACTTAAATTAAACCATAAGAAAAGTCAATTTGTGATTTACGGGAGAAGTGTAAATTACTATCCCTGGATAGAGAAACTAGAACTTGGTGGGAAGGCTATAGAACGTGTCAGAGCAGTGAAGTTTCTTGGAGTGATAGTTGATGAGTGCTTGAGTTTCAAAGACCATATTAATCAGATTGCAGCTAGAGTTGCCCAAAATTTGGGAATTATAAGGAAGCTAAAGCGTACTTTCCCTAGACCGGTTCTCAGAATGCTTTATTTCTCCCTTATTCATCCGTATTTGATTTACTGTACATTGGCTTGGTCTTCAACGTTTGTGGGTCATTTATCGCAGATTAGAGTATTACTGAATAAAGCTGTAAGAGTACTTACTGGAGATGATAAGCGTTCCTCAGTTAGAGCAAGGTATGCTGAACTACATATTGTTCCACTATTTGGATTGATTAAGTTTTATAATGCTCTTTTTATGTTTAAACATCAGAATAAAATGCTACCAATTTGCTTTCAAGATTTTTTTTTGCCTGTTTCTAGTTTTCATTCTTATAGTTTAAGACTTTCGAATGAATTCAGACTACCTAAGCCTGTGACAACTAGGTCAATGTTTTGTATCCGCCATGTTAGCCCTCGTGCTTGGAATAGTCTGCCAGAAGGGATAAAGAAGGTGACGAATGTTACTGAATTTAGAAGTCTTTTAAAAGAACATTGTTATAGGGTATATGGGAGTGAGTGAGTCGGTCTCTTTTGCCTTTAGTTTGCTAACGTTTTTTTTTTTTTTTTTTAATTTTTGTGTTTGGTTGATGGATTGAGAAGGACAAGGATAAATATGTTGAATATTCAGAATTGATGAGATAATAAAGAGTAGGGGTGGTATAGTCGCTTATTAGTTATTTTTATGTGATAGGTTTTTTTTTCATTATTATTTTTTGTTCGTTCTTTTTTTTAGGCCTAGTTGGGGTAGTGATCTCCTTTACAAGCTTAGCTTCTGGATTTTGTTATTTTTGGTTGATGAATAAACCCTTATTTATTTAAAAAAAAAAAAAGAAGCGGCGTTGATTTATAACATCAGCCCATCTGGTACGCCGAGGACGTTTCCAGACATTTTCCGAGGGATTGAAGTCCGAAATGATCCTTGCAGGGGTACTTGGCGGGAGGCCAAGTAAGTAGTCGTACCATCTTAGAGAACGAGCTTCTACTTGGGTGGAGAGGTTCGCTAATTTGAAGGTCTTAAGGATATCAGTATTGCGGATCTTGTCATGCCATTTGAAGCCTTCAACTCGATATAGATGTCTATTTTGGATGTTATCGACCTTTCTTAGCTGTGTCTGGGTTAGTGGCCATATCTCAGAAGAGTACAGCATGATGCTTGAGACTGTGGCGTTGCAAATTCAGGCCTTTGTATGGCGACTAATTGGCGATTTGTGGAAGACTGCTCTCAGGAGCAGTCCAAATACAGAGTTTGCCTTGGCTGATCTGGCTGAAATTTCGGCGTCAAGTATGCCATTTCATGATATAATTGATCCGAAATAAGTGAACTGCCTTACCACGTCAACATCTTGGCAGTTGATCACAACATTTAAGGATGATGCCGATGCGGTCTTTTCTATGGGCATGATCTTCATTTTCTTCCAGTTGATTTGCAGCGAAACTCCGGAGGCAGTGGAGGAGAGCGTCTCAAGTGCAGACTTAAGTTGGTCGAGATTTTCGCTAAGGACAGCTGCATCGTCGGCAAAGTCAACATCAGACAAAGTCCTCTCAGCATAACTTATGCCAAAAGGGTGGGCACGGTGTGTCTCGTTCAAAATGTGGTTGATTACGCAGTTAAACAGTTCAGGTGCAGCAGCGCATCCTTGTCGTACACTATTTTTGATGGGGAATGAAGAAAAAAGCTTCCCGTTAACAAGGACGGCGCTTTCTGTGCTGCTGTAGAGTTCTTTAAAGAGGCTGACTATCTTTGTTGGTAGGCCCGCAGCTTTCAGGATTAGCCACAAGGACTGTCTATCAACAGTTTCAAAGGCAGAACGAAAATCAATAAAATCTATGTAAGTTTTTTTGTTGAATTCCAGTCTCTTCACAACGATCTGTCTGACCGTATGAATCTGTTCAGTGGTCGATCTTCCTGTTATGAATCCAGCTTGTTGGGGGCGGTGCAAAGCATGTAGAAAACTTATTGCACGTTTCAGCAGGAGCATAGCAAACAGCTTTCCAGAAACAGAGAGTAGGGTGATACCACGGTAGTTGTTGCAATCCGTCTTGCTGCCCTTGCGCTTAAACACCGGCACGATGATTCCTTTCTTCCAGTCTGACGGTATAACTTCGGTGCACCAGATTACACTGAACACCATCTGCAGCCAAAGTATAATTTCAAGGCCGCCCGTAGTAAGTAGCTCTGAAGCGAAGCCACAGGTGCCAGCTGCTTTATTGCTTTCAGTTTCCTCACAGCCGGTTTAATCTCCTCAGGAAAAAATTCGGCACCGTCGGGGGCAGGGGTAGCTTTTGCAGCAGCGGCAACAAGCCCTGGGTCACTACAATCGGGCGGACCTGAGTTTAGCAGCTTATTAAAGTGTTTCTCCCAGAGACCAAGACTATGAGACTGATTGTATATGGTTTCTCCATTCGCTGCTTTCAAGCTTGTGGACACCATGGCATGTTGGCCAGTCAGCTCGCGCAGGGTCTTGAATGTTGCCCTTATGTCTTTCTTTTGTGCAGCTTGCTCGAGCTCAGCGGCTTTACCCGCAATAAAGTCTTTCTTGTCCTTGTGAAGCAAGGAGTTACGTTGTTTGTTGAGCTTTCTGTAGAGTGTCATATCTCCTCGTAACCTCGCTCGCCGTCTGTGCTCAATTATTTCAAATGTCTCGTTGCTAATTCATTCTTTCTTCTTTCGCGGCTTCGAGCCCACAACTTCGGTAGCTGCTCTGAGAACATTGTATTTGAAAGTGGGCCGCTCTGACTCACTTTCTGAACACTGCTGGAGAGCCTCGAAGCGGTTACAGACTTCAACCATATACCGCTCGCCAACCAAGGGATCTTGCTTCAGTCGAGAGATGTCTATTTTCTTGGTGGATGAGAAGTTACTCTTATTGGCCCTTAGCCGGAGTTTGATCCTTGCAAGACAAAACGATGGTCGGCATTGCCGAGCTTGGCACCTCTGTATGAGCGGCAGTTCTGTACAGACAAAAGTCAGCGTCGTCAAACAATGATGTAGTCAAGCATCTTTCTTGCCCTGCCATCATTGCTGTACCATGTGTACTAGGCAATGTTTTTTCTCACAAGCCAAGTACTTGTGACTGATAGAGCATGGGTGATGCAGCAATTGAGCAGCCGCTCATCATTATCATTCAGAGCGTTCACTGTCACAGGTCCAACAGCAGCATCGTACAGACCAGAGCTGTTAGCCACACCAGCGTTAAAATCTCCTAGGACTAGGAGGTAGTTGTGTAGAGGTACGGAGGAGAGCTCTGAGGACACTACGAATTTTATGAATCGCAATAAATCAATTAGGCTTCTAAACGGTTAACATAGTTGCAATGCTTGTCACAAAGTAGTATCAATACATTTTCCACATTCCACTGTGCTTTCAATCATGTAGCAACAAAGTCTCTAAGGTTGTCAAACCCTTAAGAGTGTCTGTCTCATAACAGCTGTTTTTTTTGTTTTTAAATGAAAGTAGATGATGCCATTGAAACTCGCAATGAACATAAATTATTCTATTAATGAGGGAGCTGCGCCCTTTTTAATCATCCGCTCTTTAAATTAAGTTTATAAGTTCAACAAACGCATTTAAAAGATAATTGCAAGTACTTATTTACAGATACACTTTTACAACATTTGAACTGAAAATTTATGCACAACATTAACGCTCTTCCGTTCTTGAGATATTATTAAAAATTATTTTTATTCCGTCTCAACTGCCTTTGTCCTGAAGCAATTTTCGTTAACTCATAGAGGACAAAAAGTAAAACTTTAGCGTAAAGAGTAATAAGTTAAAGAAGGGACAGCCCCATTCATATAAAGAATAACTTCTGTTCATTCTGAGTTTTAGTGTCACTTTATGTTTTCCCGTATGAACACATTTTTTTATATTTAATCTATGTTTGTATTTAATATTGTCCCGCAGATTACCCTAAAAGGGAGATGATTTACCATCCCCGCACACCCGATTCTTTAAATCAAAGTTTAGCTTTTGTAAAAACAAAGCGTAAAAGCTCATTTAGCGTATTTGCTTTCCAAAGCAAAGTAAAATTGCCCAAAATAAACTATTGTCTCTTCAATAGGAAGAGAGATTTCCTTCCTCAGCACTTGTAGTATATGTTTTATCCTATATTCGTCCAAATATATATTAACAGGGTTTTCACCAGTTTTGTCATTGGGTACCAGAGTCCCCCACAACTAGGGTTCCAACTACTAGAGTTAAAAGCCCATTTAGCGTATTTTCTTTCCGAAGCTCGTTGCTAAAATTTTCAACAAGCCGTATACAAGATTGTCACTACCATGACCAATTTCCATTAGCATCCATTAGCTAATTGATTATATACTTCCTCATAGTTCTAAGGGAAAAGGTTTACCCCTACTTTTGATAACTCACCTTATTCGCTTAAATATCAAAAGTTTATTTAAATAGGGTACAAGTTGCACTTACGAAACAAAAGATCATGATAGAATGAAATTTTCCAGTGTTTTTTTTTCAAAGAATTAAATAAAAAAAAAGGAGGGGGTCTCTTCCTTCATGAGTAATTCTAAAGTTATAGTTTTGCCAAGTCTAACATGTTTTAACAGGAATCAAGAACTCGAACTGAAACCTTTCTGGAAAGTTTCGTTGGGAGGGGGGAGGAGGGAGGTGGATTGTGAGGGACTAGGGGATTTAGATCTTCTTATGTTTTATCTATGCTTGCCGGTACTTACAAAAGGGAAGCTTACAATCTCAAAATTTTGCCAATTTTTGTTCTTCTTTTAAATTTCCGACTAAATTTCCGCGTTGCTCTGCTCATTTAAATACATCAATTTTATTTCTGATCTATTTACCTTAAAAATAAAAAGTCACTCTTCACAATCCCTTGAAACTCGACTGTAGTTTGACACCTAAATAATGAGTCTTGACAAGAATATCTTGTAAAGAAAAGGGAGTGGAAATTATTAACTAAATATATTTTGAAAAGGCTAAACTAATAACGGCTTGCTTTTCTTATATCTTCCCTCCGTTTATTTTATCACTAAAAAAAAAGGATGTCGAATTTCATGTTAGCGGAAGGGAAAGAGTTTTTCGCCAATCCACACAAACGATGGTTACTGCTGCTGTTTTTCTTCCTTTCGTCCAACAGGCTCATTAGATAGTTATTCTTAATAACAATTGTGAAAAAATGTTTCTGTCAGTCTCTTTGTTTATAAAATTATATTTACTCATAAACATAGTTTTCAGTCTCCAGTAGTGAAAAATTAATGAAGTCCCTTTTATTGCAAGGACTTTCAAGTTAATGTAAGTCCCTTTCTATTTTCTTATATCACAGTTTCACAGTTATATAACAGGTGATATATTTTTCTTAAATCACCTTAGCGGCAGCCGGGTACAGAGCAAAACCACAGCCCATAGTAACCAAAAATGCCAAAACTGCATTTTGAAATTGCATCTTGCATTTTGCAAATTACGAAAAAAAAAGTCGTTTTAGGTTAATTCAAGAGTGGTAACTATTTTCTTCGAAGAATTGAACCTTTGAATACAAATAGGCTAAAGTTTACGCAATTTTTACAATAAAAAGCGAATTTATGGCTAGAACTTAACCCTAAAAGTATAGGTAACTTGTAAGAGTAGAAACAAAAATAAATATGCTTCATGGGAATTTAAATGTATCAGTCCATAGTTGCCAGAACAAAGGAATCGTCAGAGATTAATTGACATTTTAGGGGATTATTTAGGATGAAACAGATGGAGACATGTGACTTGACCTAGCTTTACTTCTCAACTGTGTTCTGTATAATGCACAAGTACCATTTGAGCAGTGTTGTCAATATAAAATATACTTTAGCATTCTAGTATACTAAAAAGTTGATACTAATAAAGATGTAGATGCCAAGAAAAGAATTTTAATAAAGAAATTCAGAACAATCCTTAGAAATCCTTAGAAATCAACTAGTGAGACGATTATGGGATATGAACCATCAAGGATTGTAAGTACCAATGACCCTAACCATCAAGGATCTCAACCTCCAAAGGACCACTCTCCCCAACCACCAAGGGGTCCCTTCCCTCCAACTTTTGAGGACATCCCCTCAATTTCAATCTGGAGGTTCCACTAAGAGTTATAAATATGTAAGGAAAAAGTTATCAGAACGTCATATCAGACCTCATCTTTCGGAACTTAGACAAGCGAATGCTTTGAACATTCAATTCTGACACTTTTTTGCTTAACAATATCAAAATACATCTTTTAGAATATCTTTTAAAAGCCCCCAATGGTCTAAAATGGTTCCTCATTATGACTTTTCTATTTACTAACCTTAGACACTTCAGCTATTCATGCAAACATCCAGCAATAAAATCAATATTAAAAAAGAAATCACATCTATTTCCAAAGCATATTTTCTGATCGACTAATTTAAAAGCAACTAGTTACAGTTGTAAAGTCGTTTGATAAACGTTGAATTGTTCTTTGTCCATAAGTAATGTGCGAACTTCAGACGAGTCCAGAAGGACATTTTTTCAAAATTAGCAGGTGGAAATATTTAACAATGTAGGCGACTTATGAAGACTCATATTTTTTATAGGGGGTGGGATATGATCCGAGGGCTCATTGCGATACATTCTTTTGCCCTTCTTTTTCAAAATTCGCTAGTGGAAATATTGAACAATGTAGGCGACTTATGAAAATTTTAAGATGAGTTTGGGAGGAGGGGGATGATTCAAGGGCTCATTGGGTACATTTTTGCATCTCTTCCAGAATTGATTGCATTATTAGCGGTATCTAATAACGATGAAAAAGTTGTACCATTTTCACAGGGGTGAAACAAAGCTCGTTATTATTCATATTTTTAATTGGATTTATAAAGGGGATAAAAGAGTTAAAAGTGCGTACTAGTTAAGGTAAGTCTGAAAGGATGATAAGTCTTAGGTAACTTGACATAAATGTTGGAATAACATCACTGGTATCAATCTATGGAAACGGTTAGCTATGTCAAGAAGATTTTGTGACTTAACTTGGCCAAAGTAAAAAAAAAAAATGGATGGTTGGACTCCAGGGTGAGGTTTCTTTAAGCTCAATGCCCTGGAGGTGGGGGACGATTCAAGGGCTCATTGCGATACATTTTTATGTCCTTCTTTTTCGAAATTAGCTAGTGGAAATATTAAACTGGAATGGAAAAGTTAGGGACGTGGGGGATGATTCAAGGGCTAATTCGGTACATTTTTGCATCTCTTCCAGAATTGATTGAATTATTAGCGGTATCTAATAATGATAAAAAGTTATATCATTTTCATATGGGGTAAAACAAATCTCGTTATTATTCATATTTTTAATTGGATTGTATGAAGGGGATAAAAGAGTTAAAAGTGCGTACCAGTTAAGGTAAGTCTGAGAGGATGATAAGTCTTAGGCAACTTGACATAAATGTTAGAATAGCATAACTGGCAATCTACGGAAACGGTTAGCGATGTCAAGAAGATTTTGTGACTTACCTTGGCCAAAGTAAAAAAAAAAATGGATGCTTGGACTCCAGGCTGAGGTTTCCTTCAGCTCAATGCCCTGGAAGTGGGGGACGATTCAAGGGCTCATTGGGATACATTCTTATGCCTTTCTTTTCAAAATTAGCTGGTGGAAATATTAAACAATATAGGCCACTTATGAAAACTAACATTTATGTCAAGTTGTCTAAGACTTATCATCCTCTCAGACTTACCTTAACTGGTACGCTCTTTTAACTCTTTTATCCCCTTCATGCAATCCATTTAAAAACATGAATAATAATGAGCTTTGTTTCACCCCTGTGAAAATTATATAACTTTTGTTTATGATTATTAGATACCGCTAATAATGCAATCAATTCTGGACGAGATGCAAAAATGTACCCAATGAGTCCTTGAATCATTCCCCACCACCCAAACTCATCTTTAAATTTTCATAAGTCACCTACATTGTTTAATATTTCCACTAGCTAATTTTGAAAAAGAAGGGTACAAGAATGTATCCCAATGAGCCCTCGGATCATCCCCTAGCCCCCGTAAAAAAATATTAGTTTTCATAAGTCACCTATATTGTTTAATATTTCCACCAGCTGATTTTGAAAAAAATGTCCTTCTCGACTCGTCCGAAGTTCTCACATTACTTATGGACAAAGAACAATTCAACATTTCTCAAACGACTTTCAAACTGTAACTAGTCGCTTTTAAATTGGTCGATCAGAAAATGCGCTTTGAAAATAAATTTAATTTCTTTTTTTAATATTGATTATATTGTTGGATGTTTGCATGAATAGCTGAAGTGTCTAAGGTAAGTAAATGGAAAAGTCATAATGAGGATACATTTTAAATCATGGGGGACGTTTAAAAGATATCATTCTAAAAGATATATCTTAATATTGTTAAGCAAAAAAGTGTCAGAATTGAATGTTCAAAGCATTCGCTTGTCTAAGTCCCGAAAGATGAGGTCTGATATGACGTTCTGATAACTTTTTTCTTACGTAGTTATAACTCTTAATGGAACCTCTATATTGAAATTGAGGGGATGTCCTCAAAAAGTTGGAGGGAAGGGACCCCTTGGTGGTTGGGGAGAGTGGTCCTTTGGAGGTTGAGATCCTTGATGGTTAGGGTCATTGGTACTTACGATCCTTGATGGTTCACATCCCATAATCGTCTCACTAGTTGATTTCTAAGGATTTCTAAGGATTGTCCTGAATTTCTTTATTCTTTTCTTGGCATCTACATATTTATTAGTATCAACTTTTTAGTATACTAGAATGCCAAGGCATATTTTATTTTGAAATCACTGCTTAAATGGTACTTGTGTATTATACAGAACACAGTTGAGAAGTAAAGCTAGGTCAAGTCACATGTCTCCATCTGTTTCATCCCATATAATCCCCTTAATGTCAATAAATCTCTGACGATTCCTTTGTTGTGGCAACTGTGCACTGATACATTTAAATTCCCATGAAGCATATTGATTTTTCTGTCATAAATTCTTACACAATCGAAGCTCTATAAGTTGAACGTAATTTATTGTCTGTATCCATTACACATCATCATATTACGTAAAATTCAATGCTGAAATTCCAGAGTCTGGTGATGAAACACCCGACAGTAATCTAACTCCCTGATTGGTCTAGAAAGAGGTGTGTAAACTTGTACTACTCAAATTCTAGCCCTCTGATTGGCTGTGATTTTGTACTACTTGTATCTTCTGGGCCCCTCCTACTACTAGCATCAATTTCAAATCTTATAAACTGCAGGCACTCTTTGATTTAGTCACCTAAAAACTACAGAGACCTTTTCTAAAACTTAGCACTGTGATAGTTGCTACATCTCGATTTTCCGGTAAAACCGCCTTTTTTGTATATTCTGAAATACTGTCCTCCAAAAAGGTAATAGAGCAAGGTCGCAGGCCTAATGTTTCTAGAAGCTAAATATTTCCATTAAAAAGTGCACCTTTTTGTTTAATTTGTTTGGTTTCCTTATTAGATGAACAGCTTGCTAAGACTTATTTCCCCACAACTGCAAGAAACAACAGATACTTCTTTGCACAGTAACATAGTTTCTGAATTTACACAAAATACCAAATTAATGGCATTTCCCTGAATTATACTGCGAACCCATTAGAATATAAAACAATCCTATTCAATTTTCCCCCAACCTCTAGGCTCTTACTTAAAATCCATAAAAACAGAGAAAAAGAAATATTCGAGAACCATTTCCTTAATTGCGACACGAAAGCCTTTCCTATAAGAAAAAATACTTTTCATTAGGCAGGCAGTACTAGACCAGTCACGAGGGGGGCTGCAACAGCAGGATGGCTTAGACACCTGTGGTGCATACGAGTATTTCCATTAGAAAGCTAGGCAAGAGTCGAAAGCACAAAGTAGAGAAATACTTCAATTTTCAAGTGTCAAGGGCAAATGTAGGGACATTTGTTTTCAATTAAGGTCATATTATTTTCAATTAAGGCCTCCTTTCAATGTAACAAACGGTGATGTGAATAAAACGAATTTTCCAAAAAACTTCAATGCTAGATTTGAGTAATAATAATAATAATAATAACCACATTCGAAGCTTCACTATTAGTTCAACATGGGGAATCAAAACCTGATTTTGAAAGCCTCAGAAATATACTGAAATTTTTAGTGCCAAATGTAAGAACATCAAATGTAAAAAACCAAATTTTAATTTTAATGCAATATACGGGTGATAAGGGTCGGGTTTACCTTCTTTTTATTGCACATTATTAATTACCAGATTTTAACCGTTTTCTGCTCGTTGTTTGCTTGCATAAAATGAGTCAAATACCTATTCTTGATCCTTCTGATAGTGGGTATAATAAAACAATTGCTCTCTTATTTTGAGGGAAGTTAAAAGTAAAGGCATTAATGTCCCGGAAAATTTTGATTCTTACCTTCTTTTTAAAGGTGAAATTACAGGAAGAAAATCCTATTGGAAATACTTAGAAAAAAACTACTTTCACAGAGTTTAAACAGTAATATTGATCATTCCCTATTTGTATACAATGTTTAATGTCTTTTCGTTTCCCGGGGGATCCAGTAAAACAAGGTAAGTGTCAGATGAATACAAGTTGGCGTAATTTTGACGTGTGAAAAGTATAAGATTAAACGAGATTTTGTTCGAAACAGTCGTTCCGAAGTGGTGCTTTCGTTGGTTTCCCAAGGCGAAAGCGGATATTCGTTGTCAAATATTGCAGTGAAAATAAGTTTTACGAGGATTCGGTAGTTTAAACATCATTTTGTGAGCCTCAACGTCGGCTGACTGCCTCAAAGGGAAATAGTCCATTAGCTAATTCTCCCAGGGGACTACTTAGCTTTGAAATCAATTGAGAATTTGGGGTTTGATTATGAGTTTTTGATTGAAAAGACAATGGAATTTCGTCGGCAAAGTTTTCAGTGAAAGCGGATTGCACCACAGAAAATTCAAAGAGTTGCCAAATTGATCAAATGGCATTTCTTTTGAGATGATTTTGGACATTTTTCCTAGCAGGTATACAAGGGCCTTTTTAGGGGCAACGCTTTCCTGATTTTAAAAAGAAAATTCTGCTCTGTTTGATCAAAAAAAAATTACACTTTCTAATCTTACAAGTTTCTATAAAACTAAATATATCTATATCCAGCACAAAACAAGAGAAGTTACAAGTTTTTTCTAAAATTTCAGGGAAAGTAGATGTCTGCTTTTAGTTTTTCTGCCGTTTATCCTGATCGTTTATCCAAACTCTACAAGTTATAGCAAGACCACCCAATCAATTCTAAATAGTTTGGCTACACAAACTAAAAAGGTGTATAATGAATAGATAGGCTGATTCTTTATGGTATCGAATCCCCTTAATCGACAAATTCTTCCACAGTTTTTAAAGGAGACTAAATAAGGTTTTTGAGCACATAGTTTGGTTTTAGTCCAATTTTAATCGATATATTTGTCTTTATCCCCTCTTGTTTTTCAATACCATTATTATTGCCTGTTAAACATATCGATGATAAAATTCAAAATAAGCAATGCACATGACAAATAAAAAACACGTGAAAATAGTAAAACTCCTAGTATGTTCAAAATTCTAATTTATGTAAATTTTAACAAATCACTGTTTGTGTTCCCTCTCCCGGGTGGCCTTGAACTCAAAGAATTTTGTACTTGCTAGAAATATTTTGTCTCCTCAAAGCTCCATCACAAGAACAACATTAATACCCTCCCTCTTTTGCTTAGAATTCCTATACTACTTAATTTGCTACGGTGACTTATGGAACACAACTCGCTTGTCATCGGTAATTTCCACTAGTTCCTTTGGAAACAAGAAATAGAACATGTTCCTAATTTTCGTCTACAGTTGGCTATACTTTCTAATGGTACCATCTTATGTAAGTTAATTTACACACTTATTTTAAACATAATCGTATTTGACAGTCTAAGAGAATAGACTTTCTCTAAACCAAGAGAGGAGAGAAACTGGCAAAGAGAAGTTCAGAAGTTCCTGTGAGGTCTACAAGGGAAAGTGGGTACCAGACTTATAGAGAAGGGATTTACCCTAGAATAATTATTCACTAAATGTCAGTTCGTCAGAGGACTTTTTAGAAGGGGGATTTGATAATCAATAGTCGCGAAAATGATACCTATGTACAGCCTTTCGCAGTTTAAGAAATAATACCTAATGGATCGTTCAGACAGACAGTGAAAATTGACGAGAGTGAATAAATACATCTGATTTGAGAGAAAGCCTCTCGAAGCTTGACAAAGTTTAATTTAGAATTATCGCCTTAAATATAGCCTTTTTTGAAAAGTCTTAAAATAGCCTTTTTTGAAAACTTATGCTCCCTCGGTGGTGCCTGTTCTTTTTAATTCAAGACGAAAAAAAATATGACGATGGCATTGAATCCTTTAGGTTCAGCAGAGGGTCTTTCAGTAAGCACGGTTATCACCCATGGTAGGCTACTAATGTGTCGTATATGATTTTTTTTCGGGCTGAGGTATATTTTTATTGTGATGTGCTGGTTAAATATTGAACGTCACCAGGAGAACTGGTATTCTTAAACCGATTCTGAGATAAGACTAGTAGCCTGTTTCGTCCTTGTGCACCATATTGTAGAGGTTGATACCTTGCGAAACTATGAGCGCACTTTGCGGAAGTCAAGTGAGCCCACAAACAGAAAAATTCGGATGAACGACATTATTTGGAGGGACTCTTTAGAGATTGTGATTATTGGAAGGAATGAACGTGAGAAATGGAACCTGTAACTATTCTTAACACCAAGTGAATCATTTTTTTTTTTTTTTTTTTTTTTTTTTTTTTTTTTTTTTTTTTTTTTTTTTTGGCTCGGCTAGTTTGTCGTGAATATTACGAGCAACGTGAGAAAAATACACATAATAATTTACAGAACGGGTTAGCTTAAAGAGTCTTTTCTATTGAATCCTACTCTTTGGTAGGACAGTGGATTGATGCTCTGCTTGGCAAATACGGGGTTGATTTCAGCAACTGAAAAGTCAATTTTACGCCCGATACACCAGAAACAGATCTGTAAGATGTTTATTCTTTTTTTATCCTGATGAAATCGCAAGTAAGTATTTCAAAGATTACATTGTTTAAATTGCTCCCATTTTTCAAATCTTTCTACGTTAACTATGGCACATTATTGTTATGCTGCTATCTTACATTGTTATAATTCATTAGACTCTTCAACAAAAATTAAACTCAACCAAAAGATTTCACGGCGCTAAATGACGCACTCTTGGACTAACACTGGAAGCTTCTTTTCGTGAAGCTTCACATCCAGAAAATTTTAACGGTATGAAATTAATGTTTCTTAGGTTTCTACGGCATATGGCAACCTCTTGGTAGAAATAAAACCAGACACATAAATACGATTCAATCATAGCCGAAAGAGTGACTCAAACTTGATTGGTGTTGCTTACCAATAGCAATTAGTGTCTCCATCATCATCTTCAAAGAAAACAGCCCTTTTCAAGTTTTACACTCCCTCTATAAGTTTTTGATATGTTATTTTTCTGCAATTCTGCAGTTTTGAACTTTTTAACGTAAGACAATACTTTTGCCCTTGTTCGAAAGTTAAGACTCTGTTTCACCCATTTACCGGGTTACATTTCTGAAATACGGAGACTGTCCGGAAAGTAATAAGACTTATTTTCTGCCGCTGCGACTGTCCTTTGGAGCGTGCGCACGCCGACTGGATTTGGTAGAGGGCGTTCCTAGCTAATGAACGAGCGGCTGGTCAGTTGTCTCCGAGTACCTGGAGAGTCAGGACAGGCATTTTTACGTGACCTGTGAGTGGTACAAGCCGAAAACGCGGCGTTCGTTAGAGTAGAGGTACGCGATTAAATTCTGTGTCAAACTCGGTAAATC
>CM051256.1:38101166-38286166 GCA_027921565.1 Artemia sinica
TATACCAAGGGGGATATTGGGGACACCCTCCCCCAGATTTTTCCAAAGGACCCTGTTTAAAAAGGAGGTCAATGCTAACTAAACCCCCTAAAATGCTCCCATCCAAATGTTGAGCATTTGTGTTACAATTCTGGGCATTGAAGCTGCAATTTGTTTCAGAAGGGCAGTGTATTTTTTTAGGGGGGGGGGAGACAACCACAAAAAAAAACTCAACATTTTTTTCCAGTGACCAACAATGATTCCTCGTTGTAATTTCTGCCCTTTTTGGGTCTCGTTCATTCTTAACTAGTGATTTCTGTTCGTTTTAAGTATGAATTATCATGATTTTAATGCTGGTCGTCTTTAGTTTAACACAGCTCCTTACCTTTCTTCGAAAAACTTCTTTTGTGGAAAGTTTTTTTTCTAGATTAACTACATGAAAAAGAAAAAATCGCTTGAACTAGTCACACACGAATCAAGTTAAATACCAAATTCAACGGAAAGCTTTGTCATTTGTGCCAAGGAAGAAGTAACTTCGATTGCGTAAAATCTTTCCTGTTTCATTTACTTAAGACTCCCTTATGCTTATTTAATATCCGTGAGAGCACGCTCCACATAAATTTCTCTTCCTAGTTACGAAACAAAGGGCAAAGTTGCTTTCAAATAGAGAAATTGAATACTACTATTCTTCCAAAAAAGATACATTATCCAAATTAAGATAGTAATAACCGCCTGTTTCCCGTATCATCTCCCTAAAGGCCGGACACGGCATTCCACCTTACAAGGAGGAAAATGCGTTTTCTTCCTCGTTTAGCACTACTATATAAGAGCTTGACTGTGATTTTGCAGTTAAGTCTGAGACTTACACAGTGTATAAGTCTATCTATACAGTGTACAGACTTATACGGATAAGTCCGAGACTTATCCGAGACTTATACAGTAAATAAAACATGTTAAGGAGGAAGTTCAATTTGTTCAAAGCTAAGACACCAAGGTGATATGGGGGAGGGGATGAGCGATATGTCTCTTCCCAAAATCCTTAAGAATCTTTGTTTTTATTACTTTCAAACAATTGAACAAGAAGAAATGCCTTTTTTAGACAATTGAAGTTTGCGACACCGCAGCCTCTGCTGCTCCCGATATTTTGATGATACTGATGGAGAATGGCATCGAATTCTAAGGACTTTAACAAGATATATCATTTATAACGTTCATTCTCCAGTACCATTTACTTTTAATATTTCTCACATTATCTATTTTCATATCTATTATATTTCTTACATTTATTTTTCACATTATCTTTAACTTACGCTATTTTGATGACAGAAATCTTCTTTATTGTCTACAACTTTTTAGCCAAAACCCCAACTCCCATAAAATTAAAAAAAATATATGTATATAGTGTAGGGAAATTGTTACATTGTAAATGAAAGACACTTGGTGCTCCATATTTAAAGAGCATATTTTCTACGAAAAATTAAGCAAGAAAAAACGGGTTTTAATTTTTATAAAGCAGTGAAACAAAAATAAATAAAGATAAATTAACCCTTTGATTAAAAAATATTCCGAATATTTTGGCCCCAGGTCCGGGAGCCTTTCTCAACGAGAAAAAAAAACAAAAAAAAATAATTTAAAGAAATAACACACATAAAAAAACGACAACTAAAAACACGAAAAAGAAAATTTATTTATTTATTATTATTTATTTATTTTTTTTTCTTTTTCGTGTGTTTAGTTGTCCTTTTTTTTGTGTGTTATTAGACAATATACGGTATAAAGTTATTAATATGGTGGCATTTCTATTAACTGCTCATCAAAATATCTTCAATTGTCTATTATTTAAGATGGCCTAGCCAGCGCTTGGTCTTTTTTTCAAATTACCAGAACATTATAAGTGATATCAAGATCAATTACATGTAAAATGTATACAGTCTATTTGGTTGTTTATAATTAGAATACAATCATAATTTAAAAGAAAGGATTATGCCAGCGATTTCTCCATTGCTATGAACAATCTATGCGGCTGCACTGCTCCATAACTAAAAACTGCCCATCCTCTGCTTCACAAACATAACCTTAAAAGTACCAGAACATTATAAGTGATATCAAGATCAATTACATGTAAAATGTATACAGTCTATTTGGTTGTTTATAATTAGAATACAATCATAATTTAAAAGAAAGGATTATGCCAGCGATTTCTCCATTGCTATGAACAATCTATGCGGCTGCACTGCTCCATAACTAAAAACTGCCCATCCTCTGCTTCACAAACATAACCTTAAAAGTAGTCTACGCAAACGGGATTTGAACTCAAAACCATTGCTAGACAAATGATTCTTATACTACCCAAGTAAAAACATGTTCTGATTCAAATCCAACGTCTTCCGCTCTAGCTCTTTCAGAGACTTGAGTAGGTTGAGGGGAATTTCCTAAAGAAAAGAATTCCATCCTGAAAAGACGATTACGAATTCAGGAAGTGATTAAGGGGTTTGGTTTAACATCCGTACATACATCAGAACATTACAGCAGCTATTTAGAGGTTTTAATCTTTGAGTCGCTGTTCTTTTTTTTTGGCGTGTAACGATCTTCCACACTATCACTAGCACAATGGACTGTTATAAAAGATGAAAGAGTGTCCTCAATTGCTCTCTGATTTCCCTAACGGCTATTTTTAACGATATGCATCTGGAATAGCCAATTCCCAAAAGCTAGCGGTGAATTACATGCTAGCTTAAATTTTAATCTTGGATTGTTTATTACATGAGTAACAGTGTCATTAACAAATTAATTTATTACCTCTGAATTACCCCTTGATAACTTGTTTTTCATTTTTGTACCTGGCTGAGGAAGGGAGATCAAAACTGTACCGTTCGAGATCAAGACCGTTCAAAACTGTAAACTGAAAGTCAGGTCATTGAAATTTCATTCATTAGAAATATCTTTTGAGTTGGGGGGGGGGGGGGGGTGCTTAATTCATTTTTGTGCACATAAATCTGAATGCATGTGCGTAAAAATGCATCCGTATAAATCCATCGAAAAAAAAACTTACAAAGTTTAAAGCTAAATACAGAAATACTTTAAATAATACTAAAATCAGTAATTAATCATTTCAGCAACCACACTACCGTACATACTTTGTCTTGCTCTATGATTTAGACTAAATCATATTACAATATGTAAATTTACCTCTCTGGAAGACGTTGATGCCAATCGTTGGTCTTTGGTCTCCTGAAGAGCAGACTGTTGTATACTTCTTGACTTTCTCCCTGAAGTTACAACTTGAGCATTTTCCTCGCGACGAAATCGGGATTTCACCAACTGCAAATTAACATAATTTGAAACTTTTAAGAAAAAATAACCAAATAAACGCCAAATGTATCTACTATATGAAAATCCTCCCTTCTTAATAGTTTTTTAATAACTTCACATGTTTTATATACATGAAAGATACACACAGGAGGGGGGATTTAAAATCGGATCCTACCCCAAAAAAAGTTCCAAGTTTCCTGGAATTTTTCAGCTCTTTTCCAACTACCAAATATTTTTTTCCATTATCCCCCCCCCTTCCCCCACAATAAAAAATCCTGCGCACGTATCCGGCATTTCCTCATATATAAATTCCCAACAAGCCCTCTCCCAAATAAAATTTTTGATCTAAAGGAGAGCTTTAAGTAGCAAAATTTCAGTCACTGAGGTTCATATAGATATACTTTGCTTCCGATTCATATATATATATATATATATATATATATATATATATATATATATAATATATATATATATATATATATATATATATATATATATATATATTATATATATATATATATATATATATATATATATATATATATATATATATATATATATATATATATATATATATTATATATATATATATATATATATATATATATATATAGATATATATATATATATATATATATATATATATATATATATATATATATATATATATATATATATATATATATATATATATTATATATATATATATATATATATATATATATATATATATATATATATATATATATATATATATATATATATATAACATTGGGTATGTGTATGCAGTTTTGTACTGAACGTCCCCACCAATGATTTGAATTGAGTTGTGACGTTTTCTATGAGCTCCTCTACAGTCTGGAGGTCACCGCTTCAACTCGGGTAAAAGATGAAAGTCATTCGGGGTCAAGCCGGGACTATATGGTGAGTGTCTGAATTTACTGAAGGAGACATTCGGTTACGTGAAATTTGAAGATAGAAACTGATATGGATCAGATGGATCTTTAAACTTAGCAAACCCAATTGCAACACTCCAGGCATACATGGTGGAACCTGTCGTAGAAAGGACGTAAGAACCGTTAAAACGAATGGCAGCTTATTCCAAATCAGAGAAATGGACTTGATGGAAAAAAACATTGACAACTGCTTTTCTGAATGGAAAACTTAAATTTTTGCATTAAATCAGACTGTCTAATGTTTCGTTTCTCTAAAAATGCAGCAGTAAAAGTCTCAATTGGGTCAATTATCGGTTTTCGATAACTGACGGTCGATAATCGAGTTGGAAATATCAATATTTCAATGTCATTCAGTGTCGCCTTACACCAGCCAATGCTGGATGTAAACAAAGTATTTTATTAAAAATAGATACAACTTCACTGTCTTATCAGACATGACATTTGTCCAGGCTGCATAGTATACAGCTTTGAAGCTGAAAACTTGAATTAGCTGAAAACTCATTCAACGAAAATTTTTCAGAAATTCTCAATCAAAAATAAATCTCGATATTTTATTTGGTGACTAACATATATAGAAGCTTTTATATTAGGTCTTAACAAAAAATAATCTTCCTCTGCGATTGAAACTGCTTATTTAAGCTTTATTATGTGACAAGTCTACGCCTTTTTATGTGTAATATTGGAAAAATTTGAGTTATTTTGGTTTTGCCTGCTGCGAAGCCCTTATAAATGTGACAAAAAAGATTCAATTCCACTAGAGGAGAAAAAAGTTTTCTTTCGAATGACTATGCAAACTTTCTATCATGCTCGATAGAGAGCAACATTTTTCTTTGTGCAGAAAAAACTTCTTAAATTGCCCCAGATTTTTGTTTCTAGTCACGAATGTCCCATCTGGAGTACTTCTATTTGACCGTACAAAAAAAAAAAAAAAAAAATTCATTCTTTAGTCAATTGAATACACCAATAAAGCGTCATCTTCCGGTCCATGAAACGGAACTGAAATGATCTTAGAATATCAGACATTACAACAGAAGTCGCTTAAAGAATTATTAGACAAGTGGCATGGAATAAAATAACGGAAGTTTGACAAAATAAACTATTGAATTAGAGGGAAATTTTAGCTAACAACAGTAGCTCCAGTCAAACCAAAATGACAATCAAAAATATTGTAAAAGAATATCCTAATGATAATCAGCAAGCAACCTTAGGAACCAAAAACACAATTCAACATACCAAAAATTAAACCGGTCAACTCGACGCAGGCCGACCCAACATACTGACATCTCAGTCCAGTCAACTCAACATACACCTTAAAAGAAAGACCAAAACACACACATTACAACACAAGGAGTCAAATGCAGGAAAACCCAATATAAAACAAGCGGTACAGCACTTAACATTCTTTTTTCTTTTTTCTTGACATTCCTTTTGTGAAGGCTTACACGAAGGTCAGATGGTCCTAAGAGCATCTTCTTCTACCTGGTCTTACTTCGGAGCAATAATCTCCAAGGCTCTGCACAACAGAAAATTGAAAGTCACTTGCTAAGAAGGTAACACCTATAAAGACGGTATAACCTTCCCTTGTAAAGAGCACGACAAATAACAAAGCTAGAATTTACAAAAACAATCCAGATTTAGCCCAAAAATTTAGAACAGGTAAAATAAATCCTAAACTCGACAAGATCAGTAATATGTGGAAGGGTTAAATCACCGCAAATAGTTACTTCATTAATCAAATTAGGCTGATATTTGATTTCTTGGACACGTTGTATATAGATCAAAATTTTTCTACCAAAAAAGAAAAAAGGACCATCGCCAAAAAAAGGCAGAAAAGAATGTAAGACATTCAAAATAGATTTCCACTCCAAAAAAGTCTAAGAAATAAGGCTTGATACAAAACAACGAGGATTTTAAATTACTGTCTTGTTGCTGTCAAGATTACCGTAGTGATACAAACCGGTACAATTATCCGGTATTAAATCGATACAATATATATTACCGTGGTGATACAAACCGGTACAATTATTCGGTATTAAATCGATACAATATATATTACCGTGGTGATACAAACCGGTACAATTATCCGGTATTAAATCGGTACAATATATATTACCGTGGTGATACAAACCAGTACAATTATCCGGTATTAAATATCCAGTATTAAACCAGTCAATACAGATTACTGTGGTGATACAAACCGGTACAATTACCCGGTGTTAAACCGGTACAATATATATTACCGTGGTGATACAAACCCGTACAACTATCCGGTATTAAACCGGTACAATACATATTACTGTGGTGATACAAACCGGTAAAATTATCCGGTATTAAACCGGCACAAAACAAATTACCGTGGTAATGTATACCGGTATACCTAAACTTATATGCACTATCGATGCACATACATTTGCGCCAGTTAGGTTAAAAACAATATATTTATCGCTTTCATTGTTCCGCCAAAAACTGCCATCCCTTGTGCAAGACAACTCCTTATACCCATATAAAATGAGACCTAAATTCATTCATACAAGGAGACATTGGATAATACTATTAACCAACCCCTTGCCTTAACTTGTCTAATTATGTCCCTTCTTAGAACCGAATCTAGTCATCCCCAAAAACTAACAAGAAAAAAAAAAATCTAATCACACCCCAATTCTTTTTACCAATCCGCTTCTTTTTACTTGCGAATAAAATTGATTTAAAAATATTATTCCGATAATGCCAGACTTACATTTACACGTTATTTCAAAACCATTTCTTTTGTTTAACGACCTAGGAGTCCGTATTTAATTCTTTAGAATCATTCGCCCGAATGAATATTTTAGTATCATTCGCCAGAACGAATATTCTTTAAAATCATTCGCCAGAATTACAATATTCTAGAGCAAGCCATGGTACATTTAGCTCGTCAAGGTCAAAGGGAGGAATGCTAAAACTCAAAGCCAATGTACACCCAGCTTTCAAAACCCAAACTCAAGGCAGTTTCATTACGATACCCCAACATTTCACCATTCTAGCTAAATACCAAGGTTCCATAGATGAAGACTCAGATGGCCCTTAGCTACAGCATAACATAAAGCCTCACTTAAGCTATTTTTCCAGCCCAACTATGCCAAAATTATGGATATATTTCTTACATTTTTGGCAAACAAAAAATAACAACACGATTAGGCTACTGAAGAAAAGATCCTCTTTATTGACAGTTCCGTTTTAAAATCGACCACAGTCGATGATGTATTTCAACTATTAACATGATTTGAAACTATAAACAGTTTCACGTGATGAAATATAATATCAAAAACCCAATAAAGAAACTTTAATTTTTATTTTAAGTTCTCAATATGCGGTTACTCCCCAAAAATCCACACCAATAGTTTCAAAACTCATAAGCATTTCATTTAGAGTATAATAGACTATAATAAAGCACATGTTAATGAGCCTCTAGAAAAGCATTAAGAGGAAATTTCTAAGGAATCGCTGAGCAAAACCTCAACAATGCGTCTAAGAATAAGCTTTACTTCCACCAGCATAGACAGACCCAAAATCACTTCAGTGCGTCAATATATCAAGGATATATTTATCAATTACTTTAAAGTGAATTACTAAATGCATAAAACGTGTGAAAATATGAATAGCTGATGAAGGAGCAGAAAAACGAAGGAGTGGATAAAAATTACTTCTTTTCCTCACTGGAACCTCCTTTTTCACTAGTCGCGGAAAAGTAAGTGTTCAAATATGAGAATTGCATGAGTATTCCACCTACTTTTCAAATGCATTAAAAACGAACATGTTAAAATGACGCTAGGATGTGCAAGAGTCGTGAACAACAGACAACAGAAGGGCAGAGACACGGTGGTCACATAGTAAAGAGAACATTTCTTCAGATTAGCTTTATTAAGATGCTAGAGGAAAAGACAAAAGATTAGCAGAATAATGAGGGATAGAAATCACGCAGCTCTGGTTTTTCCAAATTAGACTAATTTGATCTTGGCCTCAAACCTAGTCTGGTTTTTTTCTGACAGCCCATGAGTGATAAGTTGGATAACAAGTAAAATAAGAAATTAATTAGAAAATAGGGATATAAAACAGAACCCTAATATTCTACTTCTTCTTTTTCTGTTTTTAGCATAATATTAATTAAAAAAACTTTTTCCACAAAATAAGTTTTTCAAAGAAAAGTAAAGAACTCCATTAAACAAAAAATGAGCAAAAATAAAATCAAATAATCTACCAAGCGTGAAACTACCACAAATCAGCATCGATAAATAAATGAAACTCAAAACGAACAGGAATTACAATAATTAACCGAGTCAAACTCAAAACGAGCAGAAATTGACATAAGTTGGGCTCAAAACCCCTATGCCTTCCCAAGGCCAGAACATAATTTACACTTTACCGAAAAAAATATAAATGATCTTACTTTTATAACTTTAATAAATCAAATAATATTAAGATTTTGATTACTAAATATCAGTATAAGTATATTAAACTGACAATGCACATTCATTCGTATTTTTTTCAGTAAAGTGCAAATTATGTTAAATACATAATTTCCAGAACTTCCAACTACGTTGAACAAAATGGCTATCTCTAAGCTTTGATTGAATGTGTTTGGGGAAATGGTGGGCGTAAGAGGGGGGTTAGTTACTCTCCACTCACTTTCGACTATTAAAAAGGGCAATTTCAATTTCCAATCAAATGAGCCCCTTTTGAAATTAAATACAACAACTTTCTATATAAACCTTATATGTCCCCAGGGCATAACTTACAACCCTTGCACTGAAAACTCTGATGGGGTTATCATCCTAAAAGACCTAATTCCCAGAACTTTCGAATACGTTGAACAAAATGGATATCTCAAAATTTTGATTGGATGTGTTTGGGGAAATGGTGGGCGTGAGAGGGGGGTTAGTTGCCCTTCAATTACTTTCGACTATTAAAAGGACAATAGCCCTTTCAATTTTCAATTGAATGAGCCCTTTTGGATGTTTTTACAACATCAACTTCAATAAAAACCTTACATGCTCACAGGGCATAACTTAAAACCCTTGCCATGAGGGTTGTGGGGGGGGATGGGTTGTCATCCTTAAAGACCTAATTTCCAAAACTTTCAACTGCGTTGAATAAAATGGCTATCTAAAAATTTTGATTGGATGTGTTTGGGAAAAAGGTGGGCATGAGAGGGGGGTTAGTTGCCCTCAAATCATTTTCGACTATTAAAAAGTGCACTAGCCCTTTGAATTTCCAATCGAATGAGCCCTTTTTCAAGTTTCTACGACAAACATTTCAATAAAAACCTTATATGCCCCAGGGGATAACTTATAACCCTTGCCCTGAAAACTGTGGGGGGAGTGTCCTGCTCAAAGGTATAATTTCCTGAACTTTAAACTGCGTGGAACAAAATAACTATCTAAAAATTTTAATTGGATATGTTTGGGGAAATGGTGGGCATGGAAGGGATGTTAGTTGCCTTCCAATCACTTTCGACTATTAAAAAGGGCACTAGCCATTTCAATTTCCAAGCGAATGAGCCCTTTTTGAAGTTTGTACGACGACGCGTTCAGTAAAAACCTTATATGCCCCAGGGCATAACTTACAACCATTGCCCTGGGGACTGTGGGGGAGTGTCCTCCTCAAAAACATAATTTCTATCTGGAAATCCAAAACACTAAACAAAATGGCTATCTAAAAATTTTGATTGGATGTGTTTGAGGAAAAGGTGGGCGAGAGAGAGGGGCTAGTTGCCCTCAAATCACTTTCGATTATTAAAAAGGGCAATAGACCTTTGAATTTCCAATCGAATGAGCCCTTTTTCAAGTTTCTACGACAAAGATTTCAATAAAAACTTACATGCCCCCAGGACATAACTTATAACCCTTGCTCTGAAGACTGTGAGGGGAGTGCCCTGCTCATAGGTATAATTTCCTGAACTTTAACTGCGTGAAAATGGCTATTTCAAAATTTTGATTGGATGTGTTTGGGGAAATGTTAGGCGTGGAAGGGGTGTTAGTTGCCTTCCAATTACTTTCGACTATTAAAAAGGGCACAAACCATTTCAATTTCTAATCGAATGAGTCCTTTTTGAAGTTTCAACGACAACGCTTTCTACAAAAACTTTTTATGACCCCAGGGCATAACTTACAATCCTTGTCCTGAGGGCTGTAAGGGGATTGTCATCCTCAAAGACCTAATTTCCAGAACTTTAAACTACGTTGAACAAAATGGCTATCTGAAAATTTTGATTGGATGTTTTTGGGGAAAAGGTGGGCGCGAGAGGGGGGTTAGTTACCGTCCAATCACTTACAACTATTAAAAAGGGCACTAGCCCTTGGAATTTCCAATCAAATGAGCCTTTTTTGAAGTTTCTATGACAACACCTTCTATAAAAACCTTAGATACCCCAGGGCATAACTTAAAACCCTTGCCCCGAGGGTTGTAGGGGAGTGTCCTCCTCAAAAACATATTTTCTATCTGGAAATCAACTACGCTGAACAAATTAGCTATCTCAAAATTTTGATTGGATGTGTTTGGGGGAATGATGGGCGTAAGGGTGGGGGGCTAGTTGCCCTCCAATCACTTTCGACTATTAAAAAGGGCACTAGCCCTTTGAATTTCCAATCGAATGAGTATTTCTTGAAGTTTCTACGACAACACCTTCTATAAAAACCTTATATGCCCCAGGGCATAACTTAAAACCCTTGCCCCGAGGGTTGTAGGGGAGTGTCCTCCTCAAAAACATATTTTCTATCTGGAAATCAACTACGCTGAACAAATTAGCTATCTCAAAACTTTGATTGGATGTGTTTGGGGGAATGATGGGCGCGGGGGGGGGGGGGCTAGTTGCCCTTCGATCACTTTCGACTATCAAAACGGGCACTAGCAGCCTTCTATAAAAACCTTATATGCCTCCAGGGCATAACTTAAAACCCTTGCCCCGAGGGTTGTGGGGGAGTGTCCTCCTCAAAAATATATTTTCTATCTGGAAATCAACTACACTGAACAAAATAGCTAGCTCAAAATTTTGATTGGATGTGTTTGGGGGAATGATGGGCGTGGGGGGGGCTAGTTGCCCTCCAATCACTTTCGACTATTAAAAAGGGTACTAGCCCTTTGAATTTCCAATCGAATGAGCCTTTTTTGAAGTTTCTACGACAACGCCTTCTATAAAAACTTTATATGCCCCCAGGGCATAACTTAAAACCCTTGCCCCGAGGGTTGTGGGGGAGTGTCCTCCTCAAAAAGATATTTTCTATCTGGAAATCAACTACGCTGAACAAAATGGCTATCCCAAAATTTGTATTGGATGTGATTGGGGGAATGATGGGCGTGGGGGGGGGGGGGCTAGTTGCCCTCCAATCACTTTCGACTATTAAAAAGGGCACTAGCCACTCCAATTTACAATCGAATGAGCCCTTTTCGAACTTTCTATGACAACTCCTTCGATACGAAGTGCCCGGGTACGGAGAAAAAAAACAAAAAAAAAAACACACACATTGTGCCCCCATCGTTCTTTACTTAGGCAGTGCTAGCGCACTGCCTATGATTAATCTACATTAATACTTGAGCGCATTTAAAAATTGTCTCCAGTTCTATCACATCAGTTTTCAATAGCGTAAAATTGTCTGCTAGCACAGCGAGGCAAGTTAAGCCTTCTCTTACTTTTGATGCGTCGGAAAATATATTAAGTTCCCTTTAAATGGAAAAGCTTAGAGTGGGATTTTCAAGTCTTGCCTAGTTCTAGTATTTCTTACACTACTCGTGGTGATAATAATCTATGAAGTGAGGACATCAAGTACCTAGTTATCACAGTATCTTCAGAGTTGGAGCATTAACAAGTCAATATTCTCATACTTTTCATTTTGCGACAACCTCATTCGGAGAAATTTCTCGGGCTTTTCAAAGCGTCTGCTTCGTTTCTAGGCAATCGATAAGTTTACCTTCAAACAGCTCTCTCTCTCTCTCTCGTCCTACGTCGAAGAAAAAAAATAGGTAACAAAGTAGGCGATGACAAGGATATTAATGCGTGCTTACGGTCTCCAGTACCATGAAGATTGTCATAAATGTTCGAATGATAAGAGCATAATGAATGTAATTTCCCACCCTTTAAATGTTATTTTGGGGAAGTATGTTAACATATTATAACAAATAGATTGCTGCTTTAAAAGCCTGTTTTAGTTACCTAGATCTTCCTTCCAGATTGTTGCACAATAGAGATGTCATTTGACCCAACTATGAAGGACAGGCACATCTTGCTATCTGATGTTGGCTATTTTTCTTGTTAAATTGTATTTTTCTGGCTTTCTTTTTACCAAAGGACTATGCTGCAACCCTCGTCATAATTACAAAATACTATTACAAATACAACTACTACAGAAAGCTTACTGCAGCACTAAGCTGCCTGAGGCCAACACAGCTACGCAAGCTCCTTCTTCACCCCCATCTATTCAAAACCTCCCTCTCTACACCCTCCCAAAAAGTTCCAATTTCCCTTAGATCTTTCCTTACAATCTCATCCCACCCTATTTAGGGACGACCTGCTTTTCACTTGGCCCTTGGTGGTTGCCCGATATGGACGATCTTTGGCAATCTGTTATCCCTGATCAACAGAACGCGTCCTGGTCATCTCAACCTTTCTCTCATTATAGCCCTAGAAAACAAAATTGAACCACATTTTTCGTACAGCTTACTATTTGAAATGCGGTCAGCAAGAAGGGTACCCGAAACAATCCGTAGACAATTTTCTTGAAAACATATAACAAATCTTCCTCTGTCTTTCGGAGCGCACACGCTTCGGAACCCTATTTAACCACTGCCATAACTGTAGCTTCTAATATTAAAATCTTGGTTTACAGACTTATATTCCTATTTTTCCAAACCTTTCAACTGTGAAGAAACACCCTGGACCTTGGTTATTCTGCTTTTAACATCTTCACTGCACCAACCGTCTTTACTAATAATACTATCTAGGTGAGCGAAGCTGTCCACTTGATCGATCTTCTCGTTACCCAGCATCACCTCTTCATCTTCACTTATTCCAAGTCTTAGAGACTTAGTCTTCTTGAAATTAATTTTCAAACTTCTTCATGCACCCTTAACTCTCAAATCATCCAAAAATTCATTCAGTTTACTAATATATTCATCTAGGACACTCAAAACATAAGAATAATTTAAGTCTAGGAAAGTTTTACTTCCCCATTTGATTCCCTGTTATCCCATTGCCTTCGTTGTGCTTCTTTATATAAATTCAATTTAAAATGATCCACTTAAATGGGGAAAGAACACCGCCTTGCTTAACTCCTGATTCAATATAAAACCCAATGCTAACCTCATTTCCTACCTTAGCTGCAGCAATGTTATTTTCGTACATAGCACTAATCTCTTTAATGTATTTATACAAAATACCACACAAGGATACAATTTACAAAATAACAAAAGCAATAACCTTTTTCTAATAGAAAGTAATCCAATCACCATTTTTTCCATACCATGCTATGAACAGATGGCAGTAAATATTAGGATCTCCAATCTTTTACTACCCTTTCAAGCTCCTAACCAGGAAAAATCTTGGTATAATGTCCTGATTGCATCCAGGACAACCTAGACAGGTTGTCTAAGAAAAATTGGAAACCCTATACAATATTTGTGAATATTTTAATTTTTATCCTCCCATTTTTCTTTTTTTTTTTTTGTTTTTTTTTTTTTTTTTTACTGAGGGAAGATGTGTCCTATTAGTACTTACGTAGTATTTAAGTCATGCTTTGTTCTCCTATTCAGTAACAAGGTCGAATTGATTCTCTAAATTCTTAAGTCGGAAAAAACATTAAAAATAAGAAAACAAGAAATACTGCGACTGTTTTATCAGTTTGTATCATGAAAACAGTTGCGTGGAAATTCCCAAAAAGTGAACCTTGATGATCAACGTAGAACTCGATAACCCAGATTTATGCCAGTTCCTTTGCTTCTTAAAACCTTACGGCAGCTTCAATCTCCCTTGGTCGGATTCTTCCCCTAAACAATGTGTTCTACTTATTTACTTTAAGAAATTTTAATTTACTACGTATTTCTTTTAATTTGATAAATATATTTAAAATAGAAAAACAAGGCGTAATGGTACTTGTACACTGATTTATAATTAATTAAAAAAGAACATTCAAAAAAAAAAGTTTTTCAAAGAAAAGTAAAGGCCATTTAAACTTAAGCGCAGCAGATACAAATACCTGTTAAAATTCAAAACTCAGAACGACCAGAAATTACTATTAAAGAATAAATGAAACCCAAAACGAACAGAAATTAAATAAACAATCATAGGAAAAAACATAAAACAAGTAATAATATAAATGAATAAATAGATCTTATGAATAAATAGTAATGCTTAGAATGAATATGAAAATCAAGCTTAAAACAAAAAAAAAATATTTCGCTATTGAAGTATAAATGAAACTTAAAACGAACAGAAATTAAATAAACAATCAATGCAAACAACCATACAATAGATATTAATATAAATGATTAAATAAATCTTAAAACGAGTGAAACTTAAATTGAATATGCAAATCAAGCTTGAAACGAACAAAATCACTACAAACAAGAGTTTGGGTATTGCCTCCTTCTTCACTTTTGATGGTTGATGAAACTTATATATTTGAAATCAGCATAAAATCCGATTCTTTTGATGTACCTATTGATATCAAAATTCCTTTTTTTAAAGTTTCGGTTACTATTGAGCAGGGTCGCTCCTTACTTAAAAGTTACCACGAACTTTAAGTAATTGTTACCACGAACTTTAAGTAAGGTTGTCATATCATATCATTCATATCATTGTTTGATGATATGACGAAAGCCCGACCCTGAATAATTTCCTAATCGTTCCTGGAGTCTTACCGTAATGCTCTGGTGAATCGTAGGTTTCACCAAAAAATTACCGTGGATTTACCAGGTGAATCAGGTAAAACCTGGTATTCATGAATCTTCGATCTTTTACAATGCCATATACACCAGGAGTAGTTACACATGCTTAGTCTGCGATTCAATTATAGTAAGTATTCGATTGTTGGACTCTAAGAGAATATCAAATATGTTCTAATAAATATCTTTAATCACTATTAAATTAATTCAGATTAAAAAAAAGAGACTTATTTAAAAATTTCGATGAGACCGTATCAAATGTCAAAGAGCTATGTGGCTTACAAGTCACATTTTTTTAAACCCTTTATGCACAGGAACACAGGTAGAACTTCATTTGGAGGCGGAGATGTTACGGTAGGAAAGGATTGTATTCGAAAAAAAGAACAGTAAATTTAAAAAAAAAACGACTGCAAATTCAAACTAGAAAATTTGGGACTAAAAGTGAATTTTTTTGACGATAGAGATTAAGATGCGGAACAAGGTAGAAAAGAAAGGTAGTTAAAAAAGTAAAAAAGAGAAATCAAGAAATTGTGATATGCGGTGAAAGAAGAAAGTAGCAAGATTTAAGTTTACACACTGGCATAACAGAGAAACTTGAACAGATTTTTTTTTTTTTTTTTTTTTTTTTTTTTTTTTTTTTTTTTTTTTTTTTTTTTTTTTTTTTGCGGATCTTAAAATACAGGTTTCAAGGCCTCTCTGGCAAAGAATAACATATTTTGGCAATAACAGGAAAAAGAGGGTTCATATCGATGCCCATTCTTTGGATATATAAACGGAAATATATCTCATTTAATGCGTGAGTGTGATATATCGATGTATTTAACAGACATATTTGGTGTGTTGTCAAACAGTTCGTGGCAACGAACTGTAAGTAAGGAGCGACCCGGCTCAACAGTAACCCATAGATACGGCAAAAGAATCAGATTTTTAGTTGATTTCAAATATATAAGTTTCATCAAGTTTAGACTTACCTACCAAAAGTTATGAGCCTGAAAAAATTTGCCTTATTTTCAAAAAAGGGGGAAAACACCCCCTAAAAGTCATAGAATCTAAATGAAAATAGATTCGGCGTATCAGAAAACCCTACTGTAAAGGTTTAAAGCTCCTGTATGTAAAAATTAGGAATTTTGTATTATTTTTTCCAGAAGAAAGATCACGGATGCGTATTTTTTGTTTTTTTTTTGTTTTTTTTTTTTTCCAGAGGTGATCGTATTGACCCAGTGGTCCTAGAATACAACAAGAGGTCTCTTTAGAATGGAAATTAAAAGTTCTAGTGCCCTTTTAAGTGAAAATTATAATATCTATGTCTTCGGGGATGACTAAATCCCCACGGTCCCAGGGGGAAGGACTGCAAGTTATGAACTTTGCTCATTGTTTACATATAGCATTGGTTATTGGGAAGTATACAGACAATTTCAAATGGGATTTTTCTGTTGGGGGGGGGGGGGGAGTCGGTAGGAGTAGGTTACATGGGAGGATCTTTCCATGGATGAATTTTTCATGGGTGAAGAGAATTTTCCATGTAGGGGGTGTCGGATTTCCCAGCATTATTTAAAAAAAAAACGATCAAAAATTAAATTTGAAAAAAAAAACTAACTTTTTCAACTGAAAGTAAGGAGCAACATTAAAACTCAAAACGAACAGAAATTATTACGTATATGAGGGTATTCGCCCCCTCGTTATACCTTGCTCTTTACGCTAAAGGTTTTAGTACTTTCAAAAGAACTATTTATCCAAATTAAACGGCCTTCGTGATTCAGGGGTCATTCTTAAAGAATCAGAACAAAAATTCGAGCTTTAGCGTAGAGAGCGAGGCATTAACAAGGGGGTGAACCCCCTCATATACGTAATAATTTCTGTTCGTTTTAAGTTTTAATGTTGCTCCTTACTTTCAGTTGAAAAAACTTAGTTTTTTTTTTTTTTTTTTTTTTTTTTTTTTTTTTTTTTTTTTTTTTTTTTTTTTTTTTTTTTTTTTTTTTAATTCTCGTAAATGACTGCGGTTAAACAAACAGTTACACTGAGAAACAATTACGGTTAAACAAATTCCTAAGTAACATATGAATATTACAAACCAGGTGGGGCTGACAAAGCCTGGTACTGCAGCAGGAACAAGAAGAACAAGATGATGAAGAGTGGCTCGTAAATTCTGTGGGAAGTGACTGATATGATATTATTAGGCAGCTTTAGAGATTCTGCAGTGTAAGCGTAGACTATGTTAAGCGATCATCGGGAAGGTCGTGTTTACATTTTATTAAGGTGATTAGAGGTTTGTTGATTGATTGTTGCTTTTTTTTCTATTTTTGTCAATTTCCTATGGCTTTTTGCAATAAATACCACATTAAATGAAAAGCGTATGACATAATGAGAAATTTCTTTTAAAAAGTCTTGAGACTTCGGGCCAGGGGTCGATGCTCTTATTCCTCCTCCAAACGAGCGTGCTAACAGATAAAGGCCAATCTGGAGGCATGTATCGGATGAATCCTAACTCAAATAAAGTTGAGCAGTAACTATGGGTTTTTCCACTCCTATATTAGCTTTCTTAGAGAACAGAAAACACTTTTATTTTCAAGCTGAAGAGAGCTCAACTTAAAGACTTCCATGTTTCAAAACTCAATGAAGTTTTAAAGACATGTCCTATTTGGTAAATAATTGATGTGGGAAACTTGCTGACTCAACAAAATATTCGGAAAACTGATGTATGGTTCCATGGGATATCCAATGGCATTCTAAGAAATACTGTTGAAAATCTAATATTATTTCACAAATAGTAATGGCATTATATTGAGGAACACAATGCATGGCTGGAAACTTTTTTTTCGGACGTCGACACATGCTAGATACAAAAATAAATCAAATTGAATCGCATAAGATAAAAGCAGTACCAATATAGCTTCTTTCAAATAATTGTGTAGATCACCAACGTAGCGGATTAAATGCGAGCCACATAATCAATGAGATACTATCTAAACCTCTAAGAAAGAGATTTGATGGGGTGTCAATTGGGTGGTTTTCATCGTTTACCTATGCAAAACGCAGAAAAAACACGACAGCCCACTCCGTAGCAGATCGTTGAAAAATATTTGCCAAACGCAGCAATTCCGCTCGGAACAGTCCCTCTTAGACGCAATTCTTAAAACCATCCGTCGATTCTTCCAAAGACAATTCAGCAGACACAATCGTAGAAAATCAAATTACGTAAATAAAGAATAGTGGCACGGCAGAGTTTAAGCTTTTAGAAGCGTGGCACCATGAAGGATGTAATAAAAAAGAACTATAGTGACAGTTTTACCAACCTGGGGAATTCCATAAAGAAATTGATAGTAAACAAAGAACACAAGTAAATGCACTGGAGTAGCATCCTTTTTGTCATAAATGGTCGTCCCGATCTGATCAAGCCAAAACCGGGTTGGGCCTAAGATCCACAAATTTCGATGAAAAACAAACGAGCAATTTTGGTAATAAGATGTCCCGATGGGATTTTCAAATTCAGAATAAGAACTACTAATAGAATTATATATTTAATTCTAGAGCCAAAAACCATGTTGATCAGTTGTGTTAGTCGCTTCCTTTGAATACATCAGACGTCAATATTACGAACGGTTTCATTCGCAAAAAAAAACAAAACATCTGTCTGTGAACAATCAAATTGTGAGTAGTCGATGGGACTACTATGGTCACATGGTGCGCATTGGCAAAGGTTGACTCCTTGATGATGTAAGGTGGTGGGTCGCTCTCGGTATTAGAAGTTGCGGACGACAAAATCAACCCAAGGTCTGGATATGCCTGGAGAGAGATGCTATGCCACTCTGATAGTCAAAGAAAATCATTGGTCTACAGTTCTGGAGTTGACATCTTGGAGAGGCAACGTTGTTTCCTCGTCAGCAAGACAGCATGGGAAGAACTAAGCTAAGTAAGTCTACAGCAACATTTAACAAGTAGGATTAAATAAAGGTATTTACATTTATAGAGCCAGAACAAAAGTTTAAAGTAGCCAGACATATTGGCAAATTTCTTGGACAAGAAACGATGCAGGGGAATTCATTTCTTAGCCAACTGTATTACAAAGTCCTCGTGTAAATGCGTAGCAATAAATCTGCTCCCAGAACCTGCAATTCAACTTTTTATACTACTCTAAAACAGAAATGCCTCTACAGAAATATTTTGTGGGACCTAGTGAAATTTTAAAAAAACATTTGATTTAACTAGGGTACTTTTTGTTTAGAGAATTTCAATCTTCCAGCTTGTTCTCAGTTTGTTTGTTTTGTTTTTATTTGGATTCAAGGATGTTTTCCTTTCCCGTAGTTAGCATTCCAAATGACAACAAAACCTTTCTAAGGTCAGCAATAGAACTGAAGATTTACTGTATCCCCTTCAAACCTTTATAATGAGGAGAAAATAATAGATTCAGTCCATCAACATCAACAATCACACAACTCAATCCATCAACAACGACTTAAACTCCCTAAAAAGATTGGCTTCTATCAATGAAGACTTCTAACTTCCCAATAGCTACCACCGCAAAAGTACCAATAAATTAAAGTATAATAGTAAATACCAAAATCACAATCTCAAAAAAAAAATCGTGTTAAATCACGCACAAAATTTGGAGATACACAGTCGCAAGACTCACCAGACATAAAAGCAGAAACTTTCTTTTTTGGTAAATCAACAGACCACTATGGCCAGAAGAAGTCCTATCCTTTGACACCCCTAAGGAAATGATTTAGAAGCAATAAAATAAATCCTGACATATGACACTTTTAAAGGAAATGATAGCAATGAGGAAAGTGATTACTAATGGTTAATAGACCTAAATGGAAAAACTGACCGAGAGAGGAACAGGAAAACTGATTCCTGCAAATGATTTCATGAACTGTGGACATCGTTAAAGCTTTGGACATCGCTACAGACAGGCTACAGAACAGTGATGAAATGAATTTAAAGAGGAATAAAATTTATACTCTAAAACATCAGCAAAATGCACAATTTTTATCCAGATCACCAATACTTTACAACCACAAACGTGCCACCCACTCAAATACTAGTATTCAATTCTTTCAAAAAGAGACATTATTTGTGTTCGGCAAAAACAGAAAAGAATCAAAGACTATCAACATTGCCACTTATTAAATCTTCTTCAATTTCGGCACGAAAAAAAAATAATGCTTGATAAGTCTTATTGGATAAGCGGAAAAAGTTTTCTTTCCCGTTGTGATAGTTACCATTCTCATAACATTTCTAAGAAATTTGATCTGGGATGAAAACACACAAGACCAGCTCCAGCGGTAATTGGATGTCGTTAATTAGAAAAACAGCGTACCCAGGATTCAATTAGAAGATAAAACCTTATTTTCGTGATTACAGAGAAGAAAACTTAGAAGTCATAGCATATGGTTGGAAATATCTCTAAACCATAATAACAAATTTCTCACTCCTCTCTCATTCGCTCTTTGTGTCTCTTTGTTCATTTTCCTATGTCTCGAAAAAGGAAGAAAAATCTCGAGAAAAAAAAAGAAGAAAAAGGACAGTCTCGGCGGATATTTTCCCTGCATAAAACTAGGCGTCTTCACCCCTTAAAACAGAAATAATCTAAAACATAACCAATTAAAAAAGAAAAATGATAAAACAAAGCTAAAAACAATAAAAATAAAAAGATCAAACCAGTATATATACAAATGCTACTCCATGATCAAACACACAGTAGAGAATATACAATTTGAGAATACTCTTGTGGACACACAAAAGTAACTGGATAAAATAGAAAGATCTGAATTTGACATGAAATTAATTATTTTGTTGGAAAATAATTATTTTATTGGCATCCAATGCAGCTATTCTTTTGCTCTAACCCCCATGTGATTTTGCAAAACATTATTATAACAATTATTAACTGTCAGCTCATTTTTAGAGTAATATCATAGATTGAATCAATATTTAAGCCTTAACTGGCAGGGTGGGGTCTCTCAGACCACAGAGCTAAGTTTTTTTTCTGTTTGTACAACTGGGTTAAGCTAGAAGGCTGATATCTCATGTATTCTTCGGACCAGTTGAGTTCTTAACCTCGGCAAAACAACATCTGGAAATCACTTACAGATGCAAAGATACAGGGCTCTTGAGTCCAATAGAACCTATCCTGCAGTTTATGTAACTTTTATGTGGCTTAGCAGAGAAATCAAGTTTAATTTTTATGAGATTTTTTTTAGAGAACAATTACTTTCGTTTGAACTTGTTAAAGTGTACTACCTCTGAGAGGAAAATACTCTTGTTTTATTGGAACTTCTATAGTTTGTTTCTCTATGTAATTCGAACTTTTTTTCGGTTTTAGAGCTGGAAAAGATCATTTATAGCTAGAATCTGGTCTCCTACACAACAACTGATGAGCTGGAGCGGTGCCACGAACAAGCCAAATACTTCTTACAGAGAAGGATATTCTCAAAGTCCTAGAAGACGAAGATGGAGACCTAACAAACAACGAGGGCAACGGGAACGATCCATACTTCGTTCACAATAACGTTGATGTCAGTGAGAAAGTCATTTAGGAAGTACAAGCTAGGAAGATTATAACCAGACAGTCGAGAGACAATAAGATGACAATGAGAAAAACATTCCTCTTGTCAAGCAAATTCGGCAAAAGTGTCAGAGAAACAATGGCAACAAGTCTCTTTATTGGTAAAGACAGGGGAATGAGTCTGAGCCACCTCAAAGCCGCACGAGAGCCTGTAATCCTGTTACCCACTTTCCAGGTCTCAAAGATTTTCCGAGGGATAGAGACACCTAAAATCCAGAAAAGGGTTGGGATCTTTTCATCACAGCCGAGATCCTTGAGAAGCTCGTCCTTCACACCAACGGCACGATTGACGAGTACCATCTGCGTTATTGCATTAGCACTGTAAATAACCAAACGTACTTCCAACCAGTCGACGACAAAGAGATACAAGCGTTTTTAGGTGTTCAGTATCTCTCAGAAATATTCAAGTCAGATAGTAAGGATTGCAAAGGATTCTTTGCAGCCGATGGAACTGGACGGGACATTTTCCACCCTACGTTAAACATTGAGCCGGAAGTAATTCCAGTCTTTGAAAAACTGTCTTCGGATTGATGACAGGCACATACGTCAGGAAAGACGTGGACCTCTAGCTCCAATCAAGGAGGTTTTTGACCATTTAATCGCAAACTGCAAAGCAAATTACTTACCAGGTGAGTACCGAAAATCCAAGTATTCATGCAGTGCCATTCTAACATGCTAAGTTTTAGAGATGACTGTAGCCAACTCCAACTGTACAAAATGTTTAGAATGGTAAAAACATGCTCAGCCAAGGCAGAAACAAAAGTCTCCGGAGGCCTTCTAAATTTGAGAGCCAGTTCGGCCAATGTAAAATTTGCCACAAGAGCAATAAATTTGTTAATCCTGACCACCAAAATAATGAATTCCATGTCAACTTCATTTTCTTTTTACTCTTATCCAGTTAGTTTGGTGCGTTCTTAAGAGTATTCTCAAACTGTACATTCTCTACGCTGTGTTTGTTCATGGAGAAGTATTCTTATATATATTAGTTTGATCTTTTTATTTTTATTGTTTTTAACCAAAGATTTTATCCCTTTTCTCTTTAAATTGGTTATATTTTAGATCGTTCCTATTTTTAGCGCTGAATTCACCCAGTTATATACAGGCAAAATGTCCGTCGTGATTGTCACCTTTTCTTAAATTTCTACTGGCCATAGACCCATTGTTGTTGTTTTTTTATATTATTTTTTTTCGATCTATTTTTCTCTCTTTGCCTGGTCGTGGTAGGCCAGTTGGCCTTTAAATCTTTTATATGTGATTGATCCTGGATCCTCTACATCTTGACTGATGAATCCATAATATCTGAAGGAAAATAAAATAATATCCATACCGCATCGACAACCGAAACTATATAACTATCTAAATTATAAACATAAAAAAAGTCGCTAAAATTTAACCTTAAACAGAAAAAGAAGCCTGTTTCTAAATAATTCAACAGAGCAAAGCTAGGAGAATAATATATTTTTTCTCCTCTAATCAACAATATTTATCAACAGAACAGGCCGTATCGAAGTGAGGTAGGAGTTTACCGGCTTTGAACTCTCCCCTCTCGAAATTTTTGTTCGACTCGTAAAAACGCAATAAAATGAATATAAACAATATTTTAATCCATTTTTTAAAGTTTTTTTGTCCCACTTCCTCCCCCAAAAAAATAACCACCACCACCCCAAACGAAAATCCTAGATACGCCCTTGCATCAGAATAAAATATTTTAAATATACGTTGAATCAACAACAATAGTGTATCATGACTGCCAAAACAAATTATAGAAGAAAAGAGCTTCCTTCAGATGCTGGCAATTTTCCCTTATGGAGCTTTAAGCAAAAGCCGAGTCAGAGCAACAAAGTAAATTAGAGAGTTAGAATTTCCATGAAAAATAAAGCTTAACAGAGATTAAATGTTTAATTACTTTGAGGAGGAGGTTCAAAAGTTTTGAATCTTCGTATTGATCTTGCCTCTAGATATAATCCTTTTTTCATCATCGTTATTACCGATTAGCATAGTTCTTGCAACACTTTATAATGGTAGCAAAACAAAGTTTCTATTGAGGAGAGTCAAATTTGTTTCCAATGTTTTTTTCAATATGTTTCTTCGGTCCTGTTAATTTAACGTAACAGCTGATTAATTAGAATGGAAGCAGCCGTCATATTGGATATTTCAATCTACGTTGAACAACAGCGGTAGTCTTTAAAGAGTATAGTTACTACAGAATAAAAAAAACGAAATAAAAAAAGAAATCACAATAAGATCTGTAGCCCTGGAGTGCCTTCCAAGAATTACAGATCTCTCAGAGTGATTTAAGAATTTACTTTTTTTTCAAAAAAAGTGGAAAAATTTGAAGTGAAAATTCAGCTTATAGAAAATTAAAGCAGTCAATTGTTCGACTCTATTTCATGTAGACTAAATGCTATCATTTCCAGTTTCCCTCGCTGTCTTTCATGGCTAGATAACTTTCATTATTACTTTATCCACTAAAACAAAATTTTCAGGCGTCAACCTTCAAAACTTTAACCTTCTTTAATGAAAAAGTAACTTTTTTATAACTATTATTTCCCCGAAGTGTATAAAATTTTATTAAACAAAATTACAACTACTGACTATGGTTAAGAAATCGGAGACGGTGGTCCTGCCAAATCTAACTAATCCAGAAGTAATCCTAATTTCATCTACTGCTAATCCATTTTACATAATACGACTGTATCTACTACCACGACGGCTGATAACTAGCTGCAGCACCAAGCCACCTGAACCTAGTCAATCTTTTCCTTCCTTTGGTTTATTTTTCTCTGCTTTTAACAGATTATCAAAGTTCTCATTCCTGATTTATCTTAAAAATTTTACAAATCTTACAAAAATATAGCTAAAAATTAATGGTGCTGTGAACAGCCATAAAAAATTGTTCACATGGGATCCCTTAAATGAGGATATTAGTTATGACCTAAGTGTATTTAAAAGGCTGTTGAAAAATGGATTGTTTTCCATTAAGATTTTAATGATTAAATTGACAGGATATATTATAGACAGAACAAAATCATATTAAATCATTAATATTAATATTTCAGTTTTTACTGATGTTTGCTAAGAGAGTAATTGAGTGTTAAGTTAGTGGTAAGAGGGCACATGATGTTTTAGTATGCTTTATGCTGTTTTTAAATCCCCTTCTAAGGTTGATGTAAATTGTTTTTAGTTTTATTTGTGGATTTGTCTGATTATCCCTTTGATACCTGATTCGTCTGATACCTGATGATTTTATGATTTTAATTATTTAATTGTGTTTTTTTATTGATGTTTGTTAAGGAAGTAGTTGAGTGTTAAGTTAGTGGTAAGAGGACACATGATGTTGAAGTATGCTTTATGTTGTTTTTAAATCCCCTTCTAAGGTTGATGTAAATTGTTTTTAGTTTTATTTTGTGGATTTGTCTGATTATCCCTTTGATACCTGATTCGTCTGATACCTGATTATTTTATGATTTTAATTATTTAATTGTGTTTTTTTATTGATGTTTGTTAAGGAAGTAGTTGAGTGTTAAGTTAGTGGTAAGAGGACACATGATGTTGAAGTATGCTTTATGTTGTTTTTAAATCCCCTTCTAAGGTTGATGTAAATTGTTTTTAGTTTTATTTTGTGGATTTGTTCTGATTATCCCTTTGATATCTGATTCGTCTGATACCTGATGATTTTATGATTTTAATTATTTAATTGTGTTTTTTTTATTGATGTTTGTTAAGGAAGTAGTTGAGTGTTAAGGTAGTGGTAAGAGGACACTTGATGTTGAAGTATGCTTTATGTTGTTTTTAAATCCCCTTCTAAGGTTGATGTAAATTGTTTTTTGTTTTATTTTGTGGATTTGTCTGATTATCCCTTTGATACCTGATTCGTCTGATACCTGATGATTTTATGATTTTAATTATTTAATTGTGTTTTTTTATTGATGTTTGTTAAGGAAGTAGTTGAGTGTTAAGCTAGTGGTAAGAGGGCACGTGGTCTTGTAGTATGCTTTGTTTTGTTTTTTAAACCCCTTTTGAGGTTAATGTACATCGTTTTTTGTTTTATTTTGTGGATTCGTCTTATTATCCCTCTGATACCTGATTCGTCTTATACCTGATAGTCTTACAATTTTAACGATTTAATTGTTTTTTATTGATGTTTGTTAAGGAAGTAGTTGGGTGTTAAGTTAGTGGTAAGATGGTACATGATGTTGTAGTATGCTTTGTTTTGTTGTTTAATCCCCTTCTGAGGTTAATGTAAATTGTTTTTTTGTTTTATTTAGTGGATTTGTCTGATTATCCCTCTGATACCCGATTCATCTGATACCTGATGATTTTATGATTTTAATGCTTTAATTGTTTTTTTTATTGATATTTGTTAAGGAAGTAGTTGGGTGTTAAGTTAGTTGTAAGATGGTACATGATGTTGTAGTATGTTTTGTTTTGTTGTTTAAACCCCTTCTAAGGTTAATGTACATCGTTTTTCGTTTTATTTTGTGGTTTCGTCTGATTATCCTTTTGATACCTGATTCATCTGATATCTGATGATTTTATGATTTTAATGATTTAATTGTATTTTTTTTTATTGATGTTTGTTAAAGAAGTAGTTGGGTGTTAAGTTAGTGGTAAGATGGTACATGATGTTGTAGTATGCTTTGTTTTGTTGTTTAAACCCCTTCTGAAATTAATGTACATCGTTTTTTGTTTTATTTTGTGGATTCATCTGATTATCCCTCTGATACTTGAATCGTCTTATACCTGATAATTTTATGATTTTAATAATTTAATTGTATTTTTTTTATTGACATTTGTTAAGGAAGTAGTTGGGTGTTAAGTTAGTGGTAAGAAGGTACATGATGTTGTAGTATGCTTTGTTTTGCTGTTTAATCCCCTTCTGAGGTTAATGTAAATCGTTTTTTGTTTTATTTAGTGGATTCGTCTGATTATCCCTCTGATACCTGATTCGTCTGATACCTGATGATTTTATGATTTTAATGATTTAACTGTATTTTTTTATTGATGTTTGTAAAGGAAGTAGTTGGGTGTTAAGATAGTGGTAAGATGGTACATGATGTTGTAGTATGCTTTGTTTTGTTGTTTAAACCCCTTTTGAGGTTAATGTACATCGTTTTTTGTTTTATTTTGTATATTCGTCTGATTTTCCCTCTGATACCTGATGATTTTATGATTTTCAAGATTTAATTTATTTTTTTATTGATGTCTGTTAAGGAAGTATTTGGGTGTTAAGTTAGTGGTGAGATGGTACATGATGTTGTAGTATGCTTTGTTCTGTTGTTCTGCTTTGTTTTGTTTTTTAAACCCCTTTTGAGGTTAATGTACATCGTTTCTTGTTTTATTTTGTGGATTCGTCTTATTATCCCTCTGATACCTGATTCGTCTGATACCTGATAATTTTATGATTTTAATGATTTAATTAAATTTTTTTATTCATGTTTGATAAGGAAGTAGTTGGATGTTAAGTTAGTGGTAAGAGGGCACATGATGTAGTATGCTTTGTTTTGTTTATTAATCCCCTTCTGAGCTTAATGTAAATCTTTTTTGTTTTATTTTGTGGATTCGTCTGATTATCCGTCTGACACCTGATTCGTCTGATACCTGATGATTTTATGATTTTAATGATTTAATTGTATTTTTTTTATTGATGTTTGTTAAGGAAGTAGTTGGGTTTTAAGCTAGTGGTAAGAGGGCACATGATGTTGTAGTATGCTTTGTTTTGTTGTTTAAGACCCCTCTGAGGTTAATGTAAATCGTTTTTTGTTTTATTTTGTGGATTCGTCTGATTATCCCTCTGATACTTAATTCGTCTGATACTTGATGATTTTATGATGTTAATGATTTAATTGTATTTTTTTTATTGATGTTTCTTAAGGAAGTAGTTGGGTTTTAAGTTAGTGGTAAGAGGGCACATGATGTTGTAGAATGTTTTTTTGTTTAAACCCCTTCTAAGGTTAATGCACATTGTTTTTTGTTTTATTTTGTGGATTCGTCTGATTATCCCTCTGATACCTGATTCGTCTTATACCTGATAATTTTACAATTTTAACGATTTAATTATGTTTTTTTATTGATGTTTGTTAGGGAAGTAGTTGGGTATTAAGTTAGTGGTAAGAGGGCACATAATGTTGTAGTACACTTTGTTTTGTTTTTTAATCCCCGTCTGAGGTTAATGTAAATCGTTTTTTGTTTTATTTTGTGGATTCGTCTGATTATCCCTCTGATACCTGATTCGTCTGATACCTGATGATTTTATGATTTTAATGATTTAATTGTATTTTTTTATTGATGTTTGTTAAGGAAGTAGTTGGGTTTTAAGTTAGTGGTAAGAGGGCACATGATGTTGTAGTATGCTTTGTTTTGTTGTTTAAACCCCTTCTGAGGTTAATGTAAATCGTTTTTTGTTTTATTTTGTGGATTCGTCTGATTATCCCTCTGATACCTGATGATTTTATGATTTTAATGATTTAATTGTATTTTTTTTTCATTGAGGTTTGTTAAGGAAGTAGTTGGGTTTTAAGCTAGTGGTAAGAGGGCACATGATGTTGTAGTATGCTTTGTTTTGTTGTTTAAGACCCCTCTGAGGTTAATGTAAATCGTTTTTTTTTTACTTTTTGGATTCGTCTGATTATCCCTCTGATACCTGATTCGTCTGATACCTGATGATTTTATGATTTTAATGATTTAATTGTATTTTTTTATTGATGTTTGTTAAGGAAGTAGTTGGGTTTTAAGTTAGTGGTAAGAGGGCACATGATGTGGTAGTATGCTTTGTTTTGTTTTTTAATCCCTTCTGAGGTTAATGTAAATCGTTTTTTTGTTTTGTTTTGTGGATTCGTCTGATTATCCCTCTAATACCTGATTCGCCTGATACCTGAAAATTTTATGATTTTAATGATTAAATTGTATTTTTTTATTGATGTTTGTTAAGGAAGTATTTGGGTTTTACGTTAGTGGGAAGAGGGCACATGATGTTGTAATATGCTTTGTTTTGTTGTTTAAACCCCTTCTGAGGTTAATTTACATCGTTATTTGTTTTATTTTGTGGATTCGTCTGATTATCCCTCTAATACCTGATTCGTCTTATACCTGATAATTTTACGATTTTAACGATTTAATTGTGTTTTTTTTATTGATGTTTGTTAAGGAAGTACGTTTCTTGTTTTATTTTGTGGATTCGTCTTATTATCCCTCTGATACCTGATTCGTCTGATACCTGATAATTTTATGATTTTAATGATTTAATTAAATTTTTTTATTCATATTTGATAAGGAAGTAGTTGGATGTTAAGTTAGTGGTAAGAGGGCACATGATGTAGTATGCTTTGTTTTGTTTATTAATCCCCTTCTGAGCTTAATGTAAATCTTTTTTGTTTTATTTTGTGGATTCGTCTGATTATCCGTCTGACACCTGATTCGTCTGATACCTGATGATTTTATGATTTTAATGATTTAATTGTATTTTTTTTTATTGACGTTTGTTAAGGAAGTAGTTGGGTTTTAAGCTAGTGGTAAGAGGGCACATGATGTTGTAGTATGCTTTGTTTTGTTGTTTAAGACCCCTCTGAGGTTAATGTAAATCGTTTTTTGTTTTATTTTGTGGATTCGTCTGATTATCCCTCTGATACTTAATTCGTCTGATACTTGATGATTTTATGATGTTAATGATTTAATTGTATTTTTTTTATTGATGTTTCTTAAGGAAGTAGTTGGGTTTTAAGTTAGTGGTAAGAGGGCACATGATGTTGTAGAATGTTTTTTTGTTTAAACCCCTTCTAAGGTTAATGCACATTGTTTTTTGTTTTATTTTGTGGATTCGTCTGATTATCCCTCTGATACCTGATTCGTCTTATACCTGATAATTTTACAATTTTAACGATTTAATTATGTTTTTTTATTGATGTTTGTTAGGGAAGTAGTTGGGTATTAAGTTAGTGGTAAGAGGGCACATAATGTTGTAGTACACTTGTTTTGTTTTTTAATCCCCGTCTGAGGTTAATGTAAATCGTTTTTTGTTTTATTTTGTGGAATTCGTCGGATTATTCCTCTGATACCTGATTCGTCAGATACCTGATGATTTTATGATTTTAATGATCTAATTGAATTTTTTTTATTGAAGTTTGTTAAGGAAGTAGTTGGGTTTTAAGTTAGCGGTAAGAGGGCACATGATGTTGTAGTATGCTTTGTTTTGTTGTTTAAACCCCTTCTGAGGTTAATGTAAATCGTTTTTTTTTACTTTGTGGATTCGTCTGATTATCCCTCTGATACCTGATGATTTTATGATGTTAATGATTTAATTGTATTTTTTTTCATTGAGGTTTGTTAAGGAAGTAGTTGGGTTTTAAGTTAGTGGTACGAGGGCCCATGATGTTGTAGTATGCTTTGTTTTGTTGTTTAAACCCCTTCTGAGGTTAATGTAAATCGTTTTTTTTTTTACTTTTTGGATTCGTCTGATTATCCCTCTGATACCTGATTCGTCTGATACCTGATGATTTTATGATTTTAATGATTTAATTGTATTTTTTTATTGATGTTTGTTAAGGAAGTAGTTGGGTTTTAAGTTAGTGGTAAGAGGGCACATGATGTGGTAGTATGCTTTGTTTTGTTTTTTAATCCCTTCTGAGGTTAATGTAAATCGTTTTTTTGTTTTGTTTTGTGGATTCGTCTGATTATCCCTCTAATACCTGATTCGCCTGATACCTGATAATTTTATGATTTTAATGATTAAATTGTATTTTTTTTATTGATGTTTGTTAAGGAAGTATTTGGGTTTTACGTTAGTGGGAAGAGGGCACATGATGTTGTAATATGCTTTGTTTTGTTGTTTAAACCCCTTCTGAGGTTAATTTACATCGTTTTTTTGTTTTATTTTGTGGATTCGTCTGATTATCCCTCTAATACCTGATTCGTCTTATACCTGATAATTTTACGATTTTAACGATTTAATTGTGTTTTTTTTATTGATGTTTGTTAAGGAAGTAGTTGGGCGTTAAGTTAGTGGTAAGAGGCTACATGACGTTGTAGTAGGCCTGTTTTTGTTTTTTAATCCCCTTCTAAGGTTGATGTAAATCGTTTTTTGTTTTATTTTGAGGATTCGTCTGATTATCCCTCTGATACGTAATTCGTCTGATACCTGATGATTTTATGATTTTAATGATTTGATTTTATTTTTTTTAGTGATGTTTGTTAAGGAAGTAGGTGGGTGTTAAGTTCGTGGCAAGAGGGCACATGATGTTGTAGTTTGCTTTGTTTTGTTTTTTTTATCCCCTTCTAAATTAACATGAGTAGGGTGACCAGAACATAATTTGGACTTTACTGAAAACAAAATGTATTTTAAATGTTTTCACTTTTTTACTTTAATAGATAAAAAATTATAAAAACTTTAAGGAATAAATATCAGTATATGTATATTAAACTGACAATTTACGGTCATTTGTTTTTGTTTTTGTTTTTTTTTGTTTTTTTTTCATTAAAGTGCAAATAATATTCTGGTCTTGAGAAGGCATGGGGGTTGTCAGCCCTACTCGTGTTAATCTTTGCTCGTTTTTTAGTTTGACTCGGTTATTTACTGTGATTTCTATTCATTTTGAATTTCATTTATTTATTGATGGTGATTTGTGGTAGTTTTATGCTTGGGAGGTTATTTGACTTTATTCCTGTTCATTTTTGGCTTAGAGAAGCTCTGCTTTTCTTTGAAAAACTTGTTTTGCCTAAAAAGTTTTTAATTAATCCAGAGGAAAAGGGGGGGGGGGGTCGCTTTGTTTGGTTTCTCGGCTAAATACTTCGTCAAGGCAGAAACGATATAGCCTATGACAGTTTTTCTTGCCTTAAACGAGTAAAAATAAATTCCAAGAATCCAAATCAGAAATAAAATATAGACAAAATAGTATTCTCTCAATTTTTAGTAGCCTTCAAAAAATTAAACTTCTAAACAAAGCAAAAAGAGACTTAACGTTGGTTTGTGTTCCCTTATCCAAATATAACTCTTATTCCACATTATCCGCATTTATAAATAATTTTTAAATAATATTCACTATCTAACATATCTAAAGATCTTATGCAATCAGCCATAGGTCTAATGGTTTTAAAGATTCAAGAAGTCCGTCCACAAAGAAAACGAAACATCGACAAATACAAAATATATAGAAATACATTAATTAGGGCTGAATGATGGAAACATTAGGGGTGGGGGGGAGGTGTATTTGCGAGAAAAACTATTAATATATTGGAAAAAGAGCATACAAAACCTCAAGTAGCATGTCTACCTTGTCTCCACCTTAGTATTAAAATTTTCTTTAAAGTTACTATAGTTCTACCAGGGGCAGACCCAGGGGGTGATTTTGGGGCACATTCCCCCCTCCCCCCAGAAGATCAAAATATTATTTAAAGGGTCAGAGGGGTGAAAAGCACCAATAGGGGAGCCCAATTTTTTCCACCCCTGAGTCATCATCATCCATTTTTTAAAGATATGAATTATCGAGAAATTTTAATTCTGAATATTTCTTCCTGAAGCTTCACTACTGGCTCCTTCCCCAAAAAAATCTACCTTTGCAGAATTCAAAGAAATTCTGCTGATAGTAACGCAAGATAAAAAAAAAAATATTATTAAAGGGTGACATCTTGAAGGCTCCTTGCAATACGCATGATAGAACCACCGTTTCCAACATGGGAACCGTGGCCTTATCCATTGCGCTGTTACAAGATAGACACTTCAATGTTTTAATGAGAAACTTTAATTCAATGTTTAATGTGTTCTTACAGGTCAAGGAGCCTTTGGGGGGGGGGGATCATGAAACAATATTGTTAATAAATCTTCATTGTATAATGGCTGAGTTTGATTCAACGTTCAATGTGTCTGTACAGGCCAAGGAGCCCTTAAGGAGAAGAGTACAGTATATTATAATGTGTTCTTACAGGCCAAGGAGCCTTTAGAATAGTGTATTATTCCATTGTATGCTCATTTCATAGTAAATTAATCTTATCTTAATTTTAACTTTTTCAAGGTTTGTGTCTGTTTCAATTGATGATCCTATGTAGTTTTGTATTTACGGTTTTAATGTGGGTTCAGTCAAGGGCAGATCCAGGGAGTGGTTTTTAGGGCACGTACCCCCCCCCCCCAGAAAAGGGCGGATGTAAAACATGAGTAACAACATGAACTGTGGAGTCAGTAAATTTGAATTGTCTTTCTTACTCATAAAATCTTAGAATAACATACCAAACATTTTAACTGCAAAAAATGCCACACATACTTAAAAATACAACTTTCATACATTAAAAAGTGGCAGTGAATTCAATATTCAACAAGAACCTTGTTATTTATCACGTCTTCAATACTTTTCAATTTCCTTTGGAAGCTTTCTCTTGATTATAAGCCTATACTAGTTTCCTGTTCTCTTTATATACAACTAAAGGGCACTCAGGAAAGCGTTCTCTGATTAACAAACCAACTGAACCCTGCCACCTGTTAGCTAACTGATCCAGAGGAAAGGAAGTGGTCCCTTAGTTTTGTTACTAGACTGTAGGCTTTGTCAAGTCAGAAATGATGTAGCCTATAATAATCTCTTTTGCCTTAGGTGAAGAAAATAAATTACAAGAATCAAAATATCGAAATAGAAACCAAAATGCCGACAAAATAGTCTACTCACAGCTTTTAGTAGCCTTGAGGAGATCAAATTTTAGACAAAGTAAAAAAGAGACTTTAGGGACTAAACTGAATTTTAGAGAGCAATAAGAGCCTTCACTTGATTTTAGCCTGAGAAAAATTTTAATTTTAGAGAGCAATAAGATTTTAGAGAGCAAATTTTTAGAGAGATTTTAGAGAGCAATAAGAGGCTTCACTTGATTTTAGCCTGATAAAAGCCTGAGAGTAGCTAATATTCACCAACGAATTGTTATATAGGAGATTTCCTTCATCACGACTGAAGAAAAGAATAGTTGCATAGAAGGCAATTAAAACAATAAAGCAAGAAATTGAGCTCTCCGTTACCAGAACAAAAGACACTTTAAATGTTTAATACTTAATTAAGCTCAGAATGAGAAAATTGACTAGTGGTTGCACAGCTAAGGAACGAATGGAAAGGTTTTCTTTGCAATCTTGAGCGTCACAAATGGCCCTGGAAATTATAAGATCTAAATGTCTAAAGTAAGTAAATTTTTTTTACTGCTGCCTCTCTCCTTACTTTATTGTGTTCCTCTTTCAGAACAAAAACAAAATAAATAAGGTAAGATGAAAGATGGGAGATTAATAATAAGATGGACGAAAAAATTATTAGCTATTTATTTTTTTCTGTTTAGTTATCTCGGAGATTCCAAAAATTATGAATTATACAAACCTTAGTTAAAATGGCATGTATAATTCTACGGTATATGAGAATTTCTAGCGTTAGAATTAATATTAAGGCATATATAATAATTTCTAGCATGTTCCAATTCATGGTCCATCTTCTATTAATTCTTTTGGTCTTTATTGTTTTTATTAGCCTTTAATCTAATTAATCAGAATCCAAGTATTTGTCAGGGGGGCTACTAATAAACAAAGAGCAAGCTGCTCAACGTCTTTTGGGTTCTTTAAGTTTACTTTTTCAACCCCTTATTGTTAATATTTTAGATAAAAATTCAGGAAAGGGAGGGGGACAATTGAGAAAAAAAAACACTTAAAACTAAATTCATTAACGCACAGCAGTCAAAGGGACAGTACGAAAATTTCTTAAGTATAGCTTAAAACCGATGAAACAACTTATTTTCACAAAAAATCATCATTGTTGACTTGATAACTTAACTTAATAAGTGTTTTATTTAGACTAAACAAACAAATACATCGAAAGCCAGAAGCGAACTTTTTAGACTTAACACCCTTTAAAAATACACCATTAACATAGCCATCACCAAAAAAGGAAAATAAAGAAAAGAAAAAACAGGCGAAGAAAAAAATAAGAAAATATTTTTAAATAAAAAGCAAAATAAAATAAAAATTCAATAAAATAACATTAAAATAAAAATTAAAACAAATAAAAATTAAGAAACCAATTAAAAATTAGACTGTCTCACTCTACTTGGTGTGATACTTCTAAAGAATACGAAAAAAAGTTATCATGATTACCTCTCTCAGTACAACCCTCTAAAGAAACAAAAAAGAATAAAAAATATACAATCTTCGAGTTACAACACGAGGGTTTAATATTTGAGATGTTTGTCTGTTTACGTGTTCGTGGAGAACACAACCAGCCACAAACATTTCACTGAAATATTGTGGCAATGATCTACGCTGAAATTTAAAAATAAAATACGCTGGGTAGTCTTAGACACTCCACATAAGGGAATAATAAGTCGGGTATTTACATCACATAAGGGAATAATAAGTCCTTTGACATATCGCACAAATAGAAAATAAAACATTATTGTTTATGGATTAATAAAAGGAGCAACAAAACATTATTACTCCACAAAAGGGAATAATAAGTCGTTCGACATATCTCTGTCTCATTGATCGCACAAATAGAAAAAAGGTACTTGGCCAAATAATATGTGTAAAGAGCAGTAATTTTCATGTTTTGGGAATGAGGACAACCGACAATGAAATCCATTCCCGCAGTACACTATTTTTAGTGCTTTATATGGCATTTTACGGTATTTCCCAAAAGCGCATCTTTATTTGATCTCCTGGCTTCAGAGGTCATGCTACCGCACGGTAAAGCAATCCTTCCTTAACATATATGCAACCCGAATAAATTGAACGATTGCTATAGAATGGTTACCGTGCAATAATAGCAATTACTAAACCAAGCAGAAGATAGTTGACGATAAGCAGAGATAGTTAATGAAAAACATAGTTGATGAATTCAGGCGATAAATAACTCATTTTTTTAAATCGTCGACAAGGAAACTCTATCAGGCAACAGGGGTAAAGAACTACGAAACTATAGACAATCCGTGCATTAACAGCAACGGTGAAACCCAGTAGCAGCTAAAACATAGTTGACGAATTTTAGGAACATACCGTTGAGGCGATGAAATAACTTCTTTTTTGAATCGTCGACAAGGAAACACCAGGAAACAAGGAAACACGATCAGGGAGCAGGAGCAAAGAACTACAAAACGACTGACATCGTGACATAAGGCTTGACAAGTACAAAGCTGGTGAAAATAAAACAAAACCACAAAAGTGAATTTCCTAAATGACCACCAAAATCTATTGAGAATTATTAAATTTAATTCAGTTGAATTCATTAGTTACTAAAGAAGACAAAAGAACAAAACAAACGAGAGAAAAAAAAGAAACAAATCAAAGAACAACGAAGAAACATAGTAAAAGTAAACCAAATTAGAACGAGTAACATAAATGAATCAGAAAGAAGATACAGAAAAGCAAGAAAAAACTATAAGAGAGTTACAATGTTTTGAATTAAAACATTTTTATCTTGAAATTACAGTATAACCAGACAGGAGAGCTCAAGTTGGTATCAATTCTCCAATAGACGAATCCTCATTCCTTTTGTGGCTTTATAATGGTGAAATGGAAAAAAGGCAAAACAGTTACGGCTCCACACCAGAAACAGAAATACAAGTTTAAATTTCGAGCATAAAATTATGTCAGTTTTTTTTCGTTCTAGGAACTATCAACATATGATTGAAAAGTCAGTCACTAAAAATTTAATTTTTTTTTTTTTTTTTATTTGCGGCTCTGTTTTTCTCCAATCTTTAATGCATGTTCCGTAATATATGAAATTTAATAGCTGATTTCCGTTTCAAGGTAATTAACAACTTAAAATAACAATAAAGGAGAAAGTTCATAAGAGAGCCTACATGGCTTGGTGTCGTGCTAAGGAGTTCGGAAACCAGTTACTCAAATTCAAATATCGTGGTAGACCATATGTGCTTAGACCGATACAAAAATGTGGCTCAAACCATCAGAAATTGTACGTAAAACTCATAGCAACATGCTATGTAATGGATTCTAGATGAAGCAGCCGATCTTTAGCGTCAGCAAACCTGAGTTAGTAGAAACAGTTAGAAAAAAGTTTTGCTCAGAGCCCAAAAAAATTTTTCGGCAATCAGCAAGGGAAAGTGGTTACTCTTTTCAAACTATACAGACACTGCTTCGAGACGGAGCCTCAACGGCGCACTTGGAAGTCACATTACTGTCAAGCAGTCTCTAACAAAGACTATGACATTCGTATGGGGTTTGCGGGGATTATATTGACTTGGTATAAAGATTGACCACATCCTTATAAAAATTCTTTGGAATGATAAAGCAGACCTTCAGATTGGTCGGGAGTTCTAACCATCGAAACTATCGTTATTGGACATATTAAGAACCTCTTATTGGCTCAGAAAAACTTCACAATGAATCTTAAATAACAGTAGTGTGGATGGTGTAACTCCAGATAGGATTGGAGAGCCTTTCAAGCTGTTCAGTGTCTTGAATTCTAAAATGTACCTCCTCATGCTGAAAGCTGAAATCTGGACAGTTGTCAACATCTGGGAGAAAACTCATGACTTAATTTTTATGCAAGATGGAGCTCCTTCACAATTTACTGCTGACCTTTGTGAAGGAGCATTTGAACAATGTACATTTTCCTCCATGATGGTAAGGTAGACGTGGCACAAGGGACGGGTAGTACCCCTGGCTCAAGATTTTAGATTTTTTTTTTCTTTTGGATTGTTTAAAGCAGCTAGAAAACTTTATGAAACCAAACCCTTACTAAGAAGCGAAGGACGATGCAATAAGCTATTTCTACCATGTTGCAAGAGCTACAGTAAAAATCCGTCGAAGCAAAGCCTAAGAAGATGAAGAAGATGCTGCTGGAATGTTTGAAAATTGAATCTCAATAAAGACTCATGTTATACATGTTCTTTACACATTATTTTAGAAAAGAAAAATACTGCTTCATAAATACACTACATAAATACTACAATTTTTAAGGAGTGGCTCTCTAGTTATCATGTATATCTACTTATTGTCATAAAAAGTTAATTTACCTCTGTCACGGCTACTAAGCCATTCCAGGTCATGGCAGTTACGGAATCTTTCCTAAACTCTTCAGGAAGCAAAGGCATTGAAGCTGGAAGGATGCTGCTATCAACAGTGTCCCCCATTGACCCTAGTCGACGACCAGCGTCCTGAAAATAGCAATATTTGATATTCACATTTTGAACAAGGATACTCAAGCACTTAGCTTCAATGCTGTCCCTTAGGAAGCAAATGTGGATAATCCAGCAAAGGTTAAAACATCACTTAAAATAGCGTTAAAGACATACAGTAAAATCTTTATTCCATTGACGGGATGATTAATTGAAAGTTGGATATGTCATATTTTTCAAGTATTCTGGATATTTATCCAATTTGCAAGACAATTCCAGACCTTGGCTGGAGTCTTGGCTCCAGCCAAAAGCTGAGGCTCTTTCAAAAGAGCCTTCTGGAAGCTGAGGCTCTTTCAAAACTTATTTCCCGATTCGAGTTGTAAAATGTGCCTTACCGATCAGATTTTTTTTTTTAGTAAGTTTGGTTTCTTTTTATTTGCTTTATATTATATTTCGCTGATGACAGCTGTTACATAGCCTATATAGCCGAAATATTACCATTGCTTCTCAGACTATCCTTTCTTTAATATTTAACCTAAGTCATAAAGTAAGCCAAAGAAAAGAATAAGGAAAAGATATACAAACCCCTCTGTAGTATAACCTCAAATATCAACTTTGATGAAACAATTTTTACTTCCAAAAAAAGAACAATACTTTCAATCCGATGATAAATAATTTAGCAACAACTCCGGCGTAAATATAACGTTGTTCAACACTCGATACGCTACCAAAAATATCAGCACTCAGCTGTATCGTACCAGCCGAGCCGTTCCTAGGGTTGATGGTGCCAGGGGAAAAGTTAGTTATAACGCCCCCTCCCGGTTGAAATATAAGCAAAAAAGCCGAATCAAAGCGAAAATTTTCATCAAAGTGGGTAACTGCCCAGCCCCCCTTCCCATCCACCACACCAAGGCAGCTTCGCCATTCTCAATACAACAATATTACCTTTACCTAATTCTAGATATGCTTCCAGCTTCCTGTGAGAGCCATAGGTTCTTCATATATATTTTTTTTTTTTTCCAGTGCTAGCATTGAAAAGCTCAAAACAGTTCACACCTAAATAAATAAAAGAGCTATAGAGAAATACAACTTTAAGTCGACTTTAACTCGTTTCTATCAAATTCCAAAAGGCGGTTGTGCCATTTACCAGTGGGACTGTAAAACCAAAAGTAACGAATGTACAAAATAGTCAACCCCACATCCAGAATAAGGTAGCATCCCAGATACGATCATGTACCTTGGTAGTAGTAGGAGAGGTTCACTGGTTAATAGGACTTTCAGCAAAATTCTGATCGAAGATACGCAAATTATATTAAATTTTACTTATTACTTTCTACTTCATTATAAGAGAGATCGGTCCCGTTTAAGCGATCATGATTTTGTGAATTGTGTACCACTGTGAATTGTGAATCGTGAATTATCAAATGTGTACCACTTGTTGAGTTAAAATAAATGCAATGCTGACTAGGTCATTTGATGCACAATGCTTTTGATCAGGTAAATAATCAAATTGCTTAGAAAGCATAATTTTTGAGTAACTAATGGATGTATGATAATAGTTTGCTTTGTTTTTATGAGTCTTTTCTTTTTTATTTCTTTTCAATAGAATCCCCTGTGAGACTAGTCCATGACCAGCGTTCTAAATAAGTATCAAAGTTTGTTCACATTTTTACACAAGCAAGCCTTTTGTTTCATTACTCTTCTAGAGGAAAGAAATGCTGCAAAATTTATATTAAATCAATCACTAGCAAAGTCACTAAAAAAAGCAATAGAAACAAAACACTTGCATGTTTATTCCCAGGATAAGAATGGGGAATTCAATCAAACAGTTCGTGGGAACGAACTGTAAGTAAGGAGCGACTAGGCCCAATAGTAGCCGAAACTTTAAAAAAAAATGAATTTTGACAACAATCATTCCATAAAAAGAATTCGCTTTTTGTGCTGGTTCAAAATATACAAAATTCATTAAATTTAATGGTACCCATCAAAAACCACGAGCTTGAGAAAATCTGTCTGATTTTCGAAAAAGGGGGAAAACATCCCCAAAAAGTCAAGCAATCTTAGTAGAAATCGAATCAGCAGAAAATTACTGTAGAGGTTTCAAGCTCTTGTATACAAAAATGAGGAATTTTGTATTTTTTGCCAGAAGAAAGATCAAGGATGCGTTTTTTTTTTGTTTTTTTTTCCAGGGTGATCGTATCGAACCAGTGATCATAGGAGATAGGGAGATGACTCATTTGATAGATAATTAAAAGCTCTAATTACCTTTCTAAGTGACCGAAAAGATTAGAGTGAAGATAGCCCCCCTCCCACGCCCCTATTCCCTCAAAGTCGTCCGATCAAAATTTTAAGATAGACATTTTGTTCAGCAAATGTGAAAGGTCCGAAAACGATGTGTGTTTATTTGCTGTTGTTTTTTTCCGCCAGGGTGATCGTACCAAACCAATAGTTCTAGAAGATCGGAAGAGGACTCGTTTCAACGAAAATTAAAGGCTCAAGTGTACTATTTAAGTGATCAAACAGATTGGATGGTAGCTAGCCACACTCCCCGACCCTTTCTTTTCAAAGTCGGAATGCCGTTCAAAATTTTGAGACGGGTATTTCGTTGATCATAGTTGAAAGGTCCAATAGCTATGCCCCTGGGGATGACATGGCTCCCCACAGCCCCTGGGGAGAGGTCTGTAAGTTATGCAAAATGCTTATTGTTTACAAATAGTATTTGTTATCGGAAAATATATGGATTTTTTTTTGGGGGGGGGGGGAATTTTCTGCGAGGACGGGAGGTGATTTTTCACGGGAGAATTTTCTGTCGGGAGGAAAGTTTCTAGGGGAAATTTTACAAAGGAAATGCAAAATCGATGCGGATGTGACAAAAGTTGGATGAGTTTGCCACGGATCATATTTTTATATATACGTTTTTAGTTTCCAGGCGGGAAAGGAAACTACAAAACATACTTTTTCCCTACAAAGCATCAGTAAAACTGCTGAAATTGTGGTTTTGCATACCATTATTTCTCAACTAAATAGTTTATTCCTTGCAAAAAACTAGTTGGTTTGGGAGATACAAGCAACACATCAAAATCTTATTTTCTGTCCCAGTTTAAAAGAACATCAGGCAGTAAAGCTCAGTCCCCCTCCCTAGAGGGGTAAATGTTACTATTAACAAGACCATGTAGTGAAAACTAGGTTAGATTGAGAAGGCGAACTATTAGAAAATTAATCAGGCTTCCACTGTTAAGATTTTCAAATCGTTATTTATTTCATTTCATGAAATTATTGGTTTGCAAAATAAAAAACAGGAGAATTCCTACGATTTCTTAGAGATGTGAGGCTAATAATTTACATGTGGCACTAAAAACCACAAGCCAGATACACGGAGCATAGGGGGTTAGGATCTGCTTCACCCTTTAACTTCTGGCCTTTATCTTATATGGCCTTTAACTTACCCCTTTATCTGATAGTTTTAGCTTCAAGAACTTAAGAGGTTTGGCTATGAAACAACAAAAATTTGCTGCTTTAAATTATTGCAACTTACCCCCATTTTTAACTTTCCTTTTCTCTCTGCATACCTTCGTCTCCTCTCCTCCCATTTGTTCAATTGGTCAACCTCTGTTGTTTTCTCAACACCAAGAAACATAGAGCTTTTCTTACTGATCATCCTGAAATTGATTTTTATTTACTTATTTGTCAGCAATTTTTGAAATTTTTACTTCGCATAATAAAAAAAAAGTTACTTTTCCACTGGTATTGATCTCACCTTTTCCATCCTTGGAGAAAAGGATTTAAAGTGTGACTATCAGATTTTGGTTCATGAAGGAACTGGTAGAAACAAAAGAAACTAGACCAAGAAATAGGTGTTTTTTTATATATTATGCATTCAAAGAATTCTACTACTACTAAAAACAACTCACCGCAGCACCTAGCAGCCTGAGGCAAACACAGCTACGCACCCTCCTCCTCCGTCCCAGTCTATTCAAAGCCTCCCTCTTTACACCCTCCCAGGAAGTTCCTATTTCCTTTAAATCTTTCTTTATGACATCCACTCACCCCAGATGAGGACGACCTGCTTTTCGGCAATCTGCCATGCTTCATCTGCAAAACGTACCCTAGCCATCTCAACCTTTCTTTCATTATAGCCCTAAAAAGCTTTGAACCACATTTTTCGTAGAGCCTACTGAATGGAATACGGTAAGTCAGCCGGGTATCCAGAATAATCCGTAGGCAATTTCTCTGGAAAACATCTAGCAAACCTTCATCCACTTTTCAGAGCGCCCATGCTTCAGAGGCATATTTGACCACTGTCATCACTGTAGCTTCCAGTGTTTGCAAATTTCACGAAGGACCTGAGCCACTCCCACTGGCCACAAAAAAACGGCCACATTCAAGTTGCACAATCCTTCTCTGTCGTAACTTTAGGAAGTTCGGCAGGAACTTTATAATCTTGACAGTTTAGTTATGGAAAGTAAAACAGATGTACTTTGTGGAGAGATAAAGCAAATTACTCGAGCTGTACAGGAAACATAATAAGGAAAAACTCAAGTCATGTCATTTATTAATGTAAAGAGATATAGCCTTACACAGAAAACTAAAGACATGCAAATTTGTCCCAGAAGGTATAGCTTAAAAAGGCATAAAAAAAGCTTAAAATCTAGAAAGTTAAGTTGTAGAAAATATAAAACTGTACTTCCATCACAGAAAAAAAAAACTATTCGTGCAGCACTGAAAACCAAGCTTAAACTACTTCTAAGAAACCAGTTATTATCCTATATGATTAAGTTCGTGTAGTATAAATGCAGCTGCAGAAAGAGCTTTGATCTATCAATCGATTGTTTTATCTCAAGAGAAACGTCTCTCCCCAACTTTATGCTAAATAATATTTAACATATTATACGATACGGTTATTTCCTTTTTTTATGCCAGTCATCCGAGCAGACAGAGGTCATCAAGTCATGAGATGAACTGAGAAACTCAAACGTCAAAGTTTCGTCAAACCCGCAAAAATAACTCAACCCCCTTCGAACATACTGGCCTCCCAGGGGACAAGCTGCCGACCGCCGACGGGTCATTAATTAAGGTCCGTAGTTGACTTCCGCGAAACGAGTCGGACGCGTCTTTGAAATCCCCATTTTATGCAACAAAGACATTTGCGAAAGATAAGAAACTTAAAATTGGACAAATTTTACATACGGGAACAAATGCGGTATAAAAAGCCATTTCGCGGCATAATCGCGGCGTAGAGCATGATCAAAATTTTATGCGGCATTTCTCTCAGAATCGCGGCGTAATGCCGCGAAATGCGGCATAAGTGGCAACACAGCATCCGACAGTCTTCATCGGGGTTGCAACTCCTAGTGATTTATCACTGTTTCTGGTGATTTTTTATATTGCCTAAATAAAGAAATCACTAGATCAGCACATAAATCACTAGATTATTCAAGAAAATCACTAAATGAACTGAAAAATCAATAAAATCTAGCGACTTTTTTCATCGCCGGGTGGCAACCCTGGTCTTCACTGGTGGTACTATATATTTTAGCAAGAGCATAATATATTCGTTCTTCATAGTGGTACATACATTTATAAAACAAAGAAAATAAAAGTTTAAGGCAATTTTCTAACGAAAATTGCTAGGAAGAAGACTTAGATTTTTGGTTTACGGAGAAGGCATATTATTTTTTCTACAATCCTTCCGAGAGTATACGACTTAGTTTTCCTGTCGTCAGATAGAACTTTTGGCTAATACGTTTTAAGTGTGTAGAATTAAATACTTATAATTGTTTATTTGCAAGAGACAAATATTTTTGTTTATTGCTAAGCAATTAATGAGGTATTGTTTCATTTTCTATATTAATTATAGAAAAGGCGCATCTGAAGATGGAGGAGGATTTGCTTGATGTTTTCCACAGGAATTGTCTACAGATTGCATTGGGTACCCGTCTGACTGACCGTATTTGAAATAGTAATCTAGGCGAGAAATGTGGTTCTATCCCGCTTTCTAAAGCTATAATGATGGAAAGGTTGAGATGACTAGGACACGTTTTGCGGATGAAGGATGAGATATTACCATTGATAATCCTTTGTGGCCATCCATCTAGGGCCAAACAAAAAGCAAGTGGTTTCCAAATCGGATGGAGAGGTAGTAATAAAGTATTTAAAAGGACTTGGAGAGGCTGTAAAGAGGGAAGCTTAGAATAGATTGGGAAGGAGCGTGCGCAGCTGTGTTGGCCTCAGGCGACTTGGAGCTGCGGTGAGTTGTTAGTAGTAGTAGTAGTAAATACCAACTGCTTTCCATCCCTATTCTTCTTACGGAGACTATTTTATTCGATAAAAGCTTATAAATTTTCTGCCACTCCAGATTCCTTGTGATTGATAGTGTCAATTACATAGTCAACTGTTCGTGCAGTAAAGAAAACCAAGCTCTAACTGCTTCTAAGAAACGAGTAATTAATCCTACATGACAAAATATTGTGATATATTACATCTAAAGCTTCGCTGTATCTTAATTTTGCCAACTGAAGTAATTGGAACCGCAACAGTGTTGCCGCTTCGTAAAGCAATAAAAAGATAATAGCCATATTTTTGGGTTTGCTATTCATAAAGACAAAAATTGACAGTTGAACAGGTTACAAATATAGGTATTAAAAGGAATACAACTATAACCTTTTTACAGGTTTCATTTTACAGGAAGAATTTAAATGTTTGGGTGGCTTATATTTTATATTGGCATATTACTTTATATTATTTTATTTCTCGCTGTATTTTCTGGGTTTGTTGCTAAACATGTAAAATGATTAGGCATAGTTTTACGCAAGATTTTCGATAATAATTTTACATAAGCCTTTTTTTCTAAATAATCCATCCATCCAATTTCAGCCTGAACATTTGCAGCTCAAGACTTTTTTGTAGAGAAACTGAACATAAACTATTTTTGAAGTGGAGACAAATCGACAGAAGACACGAGCGGCAGTCAATCGTCGATTTTTTCGATATTTCTAAGATAATTAGTATCTGTTTTTAAATATTGGCTCTTCGGCCCATATTAGGAAGTTTTTTTTTCATTTCAGCAGGGTGAATTCTCCCACATAATTTGATAGTTCAAGTTACACATGATCTCCACTAGGGTTACAGAATTTACATTCTCAAAGAAAAGCCAAAGTACAATCAGACTGTTGCTTAAAATCGAAGCGTCCGAATCAGATTACCGGTAGGCTGTACAATCAATTGTCCACGACCTAGGATCTCTAACAAAATTTGTTACAAGAAACTTGCACTGCAGCTATTTGGTAATTATGGTATTTCAAAAAACTTGACGAACTCGACAAGCTTTTCAACTACGGCATTGCCAAAGAAATGAAAATATACAATAATTATGTCACTGAAAATCAAAGCGTCAAAATCATATCCACAATTCAATTTTCCATGGCAAGGATTTCTAGTTAAACTTGTTACAAGAAAAATGTACCTTGACTATGTGATAATGATGGTATCTCAACAAGCTTGGCAACACATTTCGCCACTGAATAAGGACAGACAAACTATGCATACTACCATTAACAATTAGCTGAGCAACTGACCTGTAGATGGGAGCCCCATCCTTGGGTTTCTTTAACAAAGTTCTAATATCATAAAATGAAAATCATTTTTGAAAAATCAGTCTCTGTATGCAGCAGGGAGGGCATAAATCCCTAAATAGTTTTCTGAGACTCACACTTGTGGGGACAAACTCCTAAGAATATGTTCTAATCTGAAGTAAAGCTCTTAGACAATCTTTCAGATGCACCGCAAACCGTCTTTCCCAAGTTTTACTCCTTCTGCTTGGTCTTTTTTGCCTTTTTTCATTTCTGTTTTTCTGCAACTTTTGATTTTTAGTCTTTTTTTATTTTTAAGTGTTTTACTCGTTCAGGGACTTTTATGGAAAGTTTCTAATCCATTAGTTTTGTAGTATCCTACATCTTCTTTTACGTGCTTCTCACGTTATGCCCTATTTCGCTCTTCTACTTTTTTTTCGTAGCATATCGTTGACAATGACTAGTAAAAATCCGGAAAAAAAATAACCAGAAATATCAACCTATTTAATCACTCTATTGTTGAAAAAAAACACTCTATTGTTAAAAAAATAAAAAAAAATAAAAAAAAAAATAAAAAAAAATCTTCCCTTATGAGTTCGACTAAAATATTTAAAGAACAATCAGTGGTTCACAATTCATTTGAAAGTTTTCGCTAACCATTCACAACATCGTAAGCATCATTTTTAAAGAAAATCGAGAGTTTCTTTTTCAGTTCCTATTCGGTTTTCATTCGTTTTTTTAAGTGTTTTACTCGCTCAGGGACTTTTATGCAAAGTTTCTAATCCATTGGTTTTGAGTTATTCTCCAACTTCTCCTTTTATATACTTCTCCGTTATGCCCTATTTCACCCTTCTACTTTTCTTGCATACCGTTGAGAATTACCAGTAAAACTCCGGACAAAATAGTCAGAAATATCAACCTATTTCATCATCAAACAGTTCGTGGTAACGAACTGTAAGTAAGGAGCGACCCGGCTCAATGGTAACCGAAACTCTAAAAAACGGAATTTTTATACCAATAGATACATCAAAAGAATCATATTTTAATTCTGATTTCAAATATATACGTTTCATCAAGTTTAATCTTACCCATCAAAAGTTACGCACCTGAGAAAATTTGGCTGATTTTCGAAAAAAGGGGGAAAGACCCCCTAAAAGTTATAGAACCTTAATGAAATTCACACCATTATATTCAGCGTATCAGAGAACCCTACTGTAGAGGTTTCAAGGTCCTATCTACAAAAATGTGGAATTTTGCATTTTTTGCCAGAAGAAAGATCACGGGTGCGTGTTTATTTGTTTTTTTTTCCCAGGGGTAATCGTATTGACCCAGTGGTCCTAGAATATCGTAAGAGGGCTCATTGGAACGGAAATTAAAAGTTCTAGTGCCCTTTTTAAGTGACCAAAAAAATGGAGGGCAACTAGGCCCCCTCCCACGCTCATTTTTTTCTCAAAGTCACCCAATTAAAATTTTGAGATAGCCATTTTGTTCAGCATAGTCAAAAATCTAATAAATATGTCTTTTACAATGACTTAATCCCCCACAGTTCCCAGGGGAAGGGCTGCAAGTTATGAACTTTGCCCATTGCTTACATATTGTATTGGTTATTGGGAAGTATACAGAAATTTTCAGGAAAAATTTTTTTCTGGTGGGGGGGGAGCTGGAGGAGGGGGTTACTCGGGAGAATCTTTCCGTGGAGGATGTTTCTTTGGGGTAAGGGACATTTCTATGAAGGGGGCGCCGTATTTCCAAGCATTATTTAAAAAACGATCAGAAATTAAATTAAAAAAAAACAAGTTTTTTCAACTGAAAGTAAGAAGCAACATTAGAAATTAAAATGAACAGAAATTATTACGTATATGAGGGGGTTTCCCCCAAGTCAATACCTCGCTCTTTACGCTACAGTTTTTTTTTGGTGCTTTCAAAAGAGCTATCTATTCTAATTAAACGGCCTTTGTGATTCAGGGGTTTGTGAATTAAAATTTTTGTTAACTTTTAACGTAAAGAGCGTGGTATTGAATAAGGGGAGAACCCCATCATATACGTCATAACATATACGTAATAAAAAAAACAATAAAAAAAAAAACAAGCGATACGGCTCAATACTAATCGAAACTTTTAAAAACGGAACTTTGATGTCAATAAATGTATCAAAAGAATGGGCTTATAATGCTGATTCTAAGTATATGAATTTTATTAAGTTTAGTATTACTCATCAAAGGCGACAAGCCTGAGAAAATTTACCCGATTTTCTAAAGAGGGGGGAAACGTCCCCTAAAAGTGAAAGAATTTTAATAAAAATCACACCGTCAGATTCAGCGTATCAGAAAACCCTACAACATAGGTTTCAAGCTCATATCTGCAAAAATCTGCAACTTTGTATTTTTTGCCAGACGAAAAATATACGAATATAGAAGTTCGTTACGTAAGTTAATTTGTAAATTACGTCAGAACCAAATTTAGAGACAGCCATTTTGCAAAAGAAAAGTAAAATTTTTATGCAAATTTTGTTTACTTATTCAATGACGGCGAGTCAAAACAAAAGCTGCATTAACTAAAAAACGATCAGAAATTAAATAAAAAAAAACAAGTTTTTTAAACTGAAAGTAAGGAGCGACATTAAAACTTAAAACGAACAGAAATTATTCCGTATATGAAAGGGGCTGTCCCCTCCTCAACGCCTCGCTCTTTACGCTAAAGTTTGACTCTGTCTCACGACTTTATTTTATAAAACAATAAAAAACTTTAGCGTAAAGAGCGAAGCGTTGAGGAGGGGACAGCCCCTTTCATATACGGAATAATTTCTGTTCGTTTTAAGTTTTAATGTCGCTCCTTACTTTCAGTTTAAAAAACTTGTTTTTTTATTTAATTGTACTGAAAAAACAACAATTTCTTCTCTTATTAGTTTGATTAAAGTATTTGACGAGCGATAGTTCACAATTCATTTGAGGTTTCTCGCTAATCATCCACAACATCGTCAGCATCATTTTGAAAGAAAATCAAGAGTTTCTGTGTCCGTTCCCATGAGAGCAATTCATCGATTTACACAGACATCTCTCTCTGAATACACACAAAAATAGTCTAGTCGATGCATTCTCTGGAAAAGATTCCTGGGAAACTACAGAAGCTCGAACTAAAATTTTTACTGATTCCATCACCGGCTTGTTATCAGAGTACATAAGGAAATGAAATTATCAATCAGAAATATAAGTGATAAGGAAGGGGACACGGAAACAGTGTTCCAACTTAGACATTATTCCTGTCAAGATGACATTTTTTCATGTTTAATTTTAGGCATATCTAGGTTTGGATTTTACAGAAATTATAGTTCCCAGTTAGCCTTTTAAGCTTAAAGAAGAATTAAAAGCACTGACAAGAATTTGAAGCATTAGATTATAAGTACATAGAAATCAAATTCAGACGCTAAAATGAACCATTTTCCTTTTAAAGGTGGAAAATACAAAATAAGCGTTTTTTTTTAACTGGCTTTGGTACATTTTCAAACACAGAATCGCTGACGACCCTACAAGGAATTTATACCTAAAACACGATGATGTATCAGTATATAAAACATACGGGGGGCGAAGCGGGAAATGAACCTAAGAAATACGAAAAGAACAGTCTTGCAACGGGTCAGTAATATTTAGGTTATAAAATCCAAGCCGCATCCAGGGGGGAGGAGTTAGGTGGGTTTGAACTTCCCAAAAATTGTTGTCCTACTCGTAAAAACTTAACAAAAGTAAATATAAAAATTTTTTAATGTTTTGTTTTTAATTTGTAACCCCCCTCCCCCCGGAAAAGATCTCCCCCTCCTGAACAAAAATCGTGTATACAGCCTTGAAAGTAATCGCAAGCTTGAGATCAAAGTGCGAAAGAAAAAGGAACCATGAGTCTGAGAGATCAATAGCTATGAGGGAGCCACGACACCCATACCACACAATAGAATTAAGTCCACTGGGTAGACCACCGAGATGAAATATTTCAAATAAACTTCAAAATTAAGATCCTTCGGCTGCAATAACTCAAAAGGCTAGCTCAATAATTCGACAAAAGATAAAACTGAATTTTTTTGAGGGGGGGGGGCGTTAATTCCATGTTTTCCAAAAAGAAATGTCAAAAAATGCGTTCTAAATCTCTGCAGCCGAGCTGTTAAGATGCCTATAGGATTATTTAGGGAAGAACGCACTTATTCAGGCAAAATACACTTAAGGGAGGAATGTCTCAGAATCTTTTCGATGGCGTTATGGGTTTGGGGACTTCAGTACTGAAGTCCAAATCTAGACAAAATGCGTGCTATCAGGCAATATCAATTAAACTGTACAATCACCAGTATGTCATCGACTTACATAGAAGAAAATAAAAAATCAAGTTATTCTAAGGAAATTTTTCCTTATATTAGGGGGTCTGCCCCTCCTCAATACGTTAAAGTTTAATAGTGTTTTAAAAATGCTCCTCATTGTAATTAAACAGCCCGTTTGTCTGAAAAATCATTCTTAAAGAACGGAGACAAAAAGTCAAACTTTAGCGTAAAAAGCAAGGTCGCCCCCCGCCCCTCTGTTTCAAGAGTCAGTGTCGCTAGCAACTTTCATTTAAAAAAAACATGTTCCTTTTTAATTTAATACGCTAAAGTTTGACTTTTGTCCCAATTTTTTAAGAACGGCTGCTCAAATACAAGAGTCATTTAATTGGAGTAAGATGTTTCTTTAAGGAACTGTAAAACTTTTGAATAAAGAGCGGAGAGTTGAGGAGGGAGCAGTCCCTCTAATATGCAGAACAAAATTTTGTTTGTTTTAAGTTTTAATGTCAATCTTTACTTTCATTTGAAAAAAATTTCTTACTTAATTTCTGTTCGATTATAATAATATACCCACTAATATACCCAGTGATTCTTGACTTGAAGATTAGCATAGTTTTCATGTTATTCTTTAATTTTAAGTCACAGGGTGGTAAATCAGCACTGTCAATTTAATTAAGAAATTCTAGCATGAATCAAATTCCTCCTACTTGTTTATCTTCCACAGAATTACAACTTTTATAGAATTTGTATTCTCCTGGGAGGCGATAAACAATCTCAGCATTAATTTTAATTACTTCTTTTAGAGAGGTGCTAAAATAACGCGTTCTTTCATTCCATTGTAACTTGAATTAGTTTGCAAATACTTTCTGTTAAATTGACGATGCTCGTTGTTGCATATCTTCTAAGCGAAGATCTCGTTGTGCATCGTTTTCGTTTGCAACTAGTTATGATGCTCGTTGTCCCAGGTCTTCTAAGCGCCAATTTCGTTGTGTATTATTTTTTATTGCAACCGATGTAATTCTCGCCGTCGCTTGTTTTATAACCCGCAGATGGTATGGTTTTGAAGCGTGGGCCCTCTGAAAAATGAAGGAGCCTTTTCTAGATGTTTTCCAGAGAAATTGCCTACAGTTTTTTTTTGTACCCGACTGACTGATCGTAGCCTATCTCAAACAGTAAGCCGTACGAAAAATGTAGTTCAATCCCAATTTCTAGGACTATAATGAGAGACAGGATGAGATGAATAGGACACGTTCTGCGGATGCAGGATGACAGATTGGCATGGAATGTCATTGTCGGCCAACCGTCTAGGGCCCAACAAAAAGCAAGTCGTACCCAAATGGGGTGGGAGGATGTCGCCAGGAAAGATTTAAAGCAAGTAGGAACTTTGTGGGAGGGTTTCAAGAGGGGAGCTTTGAATAAATTGAGATGGAGGAGCAGCTTGCTTAGCTGTGTTGACCTCAGGCAAGTTGGTGCTGCAGTGAGGTTTTAGTAGTAATAGTATATTTAGTATATTATTAGTATAATAGTATATTATTAAATAGTATAATAGTATATTATTCTCAAAACCTCCCTATTTTTTTTGATTTATTTTAGAGTTTCGGTTACTATCACTTCGATAGTCACTCCTTACTTACAGTTCGTTACGACAAACACTTTAAAAGATGAGAAAGTTAACTAGAAAGACAAGTCTGGAGGACAGGATTACAGTGTCCATATCCAACATTTATTTCATGGGAAGATATCAAGACACAACTTTACTATAAAAAAAAAGCTTTAAGAATCAGTGTGTCTACTAGAAGCTCTCTACCATTCAAGTATAAATTTCAAGTTTATATTCAAGGCAGTGATATTTCACTATTCGTTTATTTAGGACTTGACATGTTGCAGGACTTAATCCGAGATCTGGACGAGGTGAAGGTTGCTATTGCACGATTTGAACTATATCCATATATTCAATCTGGAGTAAAATAGTGGTCAAAATATTTGTTAAAGTGAACCAAACTGGGATAAATACATAACTCTACATACCATACTGATACATATACATACCATGCATACCTCTGCCGACCCTTCGTTTGAGGATCGCTTAGTAAATAGTATTTTGCAATTACCTAAGAAGTGCCTAAATGTTACATGAGCCCTTTAGGCTTGACAGCGATGATATGTTTGATTGAGATTTGCAATAAATTCAAGGTAGATGCACCCAACTTGCTGGACTGACATGAACCATATATGTTGGGGTTATTTCAGGCTAAATCAATATGCTCAAAAGGAGACAGATTTATGAATTGAATGAACAATTTCAGATTATTATTTCTATGTTAATGCAAGTAAAGAGGAATGCTAATATTTAGCACAAGAGAAAATAGCTAAAAAGCGGAAAATATAACGCACATATACATGCCCAACCCCCTTCCCCTCCCCTTGCAATGTTGCCAGAAGACAACCCATTTTTAATAATTTTGTTCAAAGAATGAAACTACTTCATTGGTACTTTTCAAATAGCTTGTACCCACGCGAGAAGTCAAGTTTGGTTAATGCTAATGAAACAAAACAAAGTATGATGAAAATAAAATAGTTTATAAACAAATTTGGGCAATATATTTGCACATTAAGGGGTAGGGGTAAAGCATAGCATGTATTAAATACGTAACCTAACCTAACCCAGGTACCTTTTTTCCCACTAAACCCCAAAAAAACAATAGTTTAAATATTGTAAAAACAATGACGAACCACGGTTTGCGACCCAATTGTATACTGACAGATACCCGTTTGACTAGTTTCCTTTAGCATCTTCTCTATACAATATATCGCGTGGGTATCAGCTAATTGAAAAGTACCACTTCATTTTCTAAAAGTCGATTAAAATTTGTAATGAGAAATTCGATAATACCCATTGACCATGTCTTGTATTGTTAGAAGTTGGTAGTAAAGAGCTAGAAGCACTTTAACTTAACTTTATGAGGGCAACTCCTCTTCATGGTAGTTTTGGACGTCACTATTTACGTTTAGACGTTTTACGTTTTAGTTTTACGTTTTCTAGTTTTACGTTTAGACGTCACTATTTACTAGTGTTTCTAATATATTTACAAGATCTCCAATAACTTTTCTCACACAACTTGCTGTAGATTAATTACTAAGCTTTAATATAACATAGGAAAAGACTTTTGGAGATGCCAAAACAAATGGTAAATAGAAGATAAATGATAAATGTATTAACAGAAGGAGGTCATATTCTTGCTGGACTCTATCTTTTCTCAATATTCTTTACAATATGTTCAGATTTATCCTATAGCTTGTGAATTCATTCAATTATTATATTCTACGTAAAATTAGGTACTTGTCAATTAGCTGGAACCCACGCAAGAAGTCAAGTTTGGTTAATTTCACTGTATTTTCACTGTAAAAACCGAAAAAATCTTTCCCGGCCCGTAGATTTTCTTGAATTGGTGACCCTGCTCTTATTTAGTTATTTTTATATTCAGTGCAGTTACAGCTGAGCTTCAAAAAATACAAATAAGAAGAAAGAAGGACAAAGAAGCAAAATAAAATGTTGGATTTTAAGACTAGTGGAAGACGAAAAGAAAAGAAAAAAAAAGAAAAGAGAAGAAAATTATTTTATTCCAACAAAAACACCTCCATGCTGATATTATTTATTCCTATGGAAATCGAAATGCCCTGAGTACAAGGGTATATTATATCTAAAAAGATTCATACTAACACAGTGAAAAATGGAGGTCGTAGATTCTCTTAGGGTTGCCTCTTTTCCTTAGGGTTGGCTCTTTACTTGTATTAACATCCACCCTCATTTATGGGGGACCAACCCCTCAGAAGGCCTACATACGAAATTTTTTATTTTTGCTTAAAAGGAGATAGGACGTAATCTAAACAAGTTTTCAACATTTAGGAAAAAATTGGAAATACTGTGCAATAAAACACATTCTAATTCTTTGCTACTAAGGGCCTTGGTTATTTGACCGCAGCTATCGCTGCAACCATGATGAGTTAGTACGATAGTAGGTTACAGCCAAAAATATGCAGTAAACTAATAAATGATACCACGAAAATTAACACAATGGGGAATGAAAAATATTGTCCATTATACCATTAAATTGCTTCATGATACATATCGTTTCAGATTATAAACAAAATTGGACTAATTATCATCAAAATAAAAATTGCTTTTAGTTTAAATACAAAATATTTAAATTACACAACTTAATGACGAGACAAGCCTACAAAAAGTTTTAGAAGTAGCAAGTGCAAAATATTTCCCACATATTGTTCTTGAAATAAAAATAAGATCAGATGATGAACAAAATCCCAATAAACATCTAATTAAAACAGCTTTACATTGTAAAATATAATGTTAAACCTTAACTAAGAGAGAAATTCAATTAATTACCCAGACATAAAATACTTTTCTATTGTAGATTCAATTAGACAGGAAATTCTGAACTGTTGAAAACTTTCTCAAACTTTACTTAGGATCAAAAAGCGACTTGAATTAAAAGTTCGATGGACTAACGATACACACTGAATTACAATTCAAAGTTCTGTATTGACTATTTCCATGGGAATACTTAAGTCTAATTCTAAGTCCCTCAGCAGAAAAATAAAGAAAAGAGTTAGATACCAGTAAAACAGTCCGTGTTACTCATTTGCAATGTCTGTTATTGATCTTAGTAAAGCATATGCTGGGGAAAGGGAGTCTCTAAGACCCTTCCTTAAAAAAACGCACACGATTTCTAAGATTTTCCATTTATTTCTCTAATACGCTATCTTGATAAATATGGATCTGAAATTACTCCTTATGGTGATTAATATAGAATTATTAATATAGATTAATAATCAATAATATAAATTAATAGAATTATAATGCGATTAATATAGAATTAAAATTCCCATTTTCATTTTGCAGACTGTAAATAACAAGGCAAGCTAGTATACAATATTGCTGTTTTCTTACTTAAGACAGGTAACATCAATGCTCCATCAACACCGGAAACAATTTATTACTAAAAATGAATACTATTTATACTAAAAAACCTTACATTCCTGAATAAATCTTTTAGCTCTGACTTAACAAGACATCTAAGCAAAAGAATCTTCAAAGTAGCCGGTCTTAGCTTAATTCCAGGTGGCATTTTTGCCTCTCCAAGAAAAATTTTCTAGTCAGTTGTACTAAATCTCTCTTAATTGGCATAGGTGCAAATAGCTACAACTGGCATGCCAGTGTTGAGTTAAGTTTGGAAAAAACGCCAGCCCTAGTAGCAGTATAGCGATGCTCGGAATCATTAAAAAAACCACAGGCCTTTTAAAGTTATAGTTGGCCTTTTAAAGTTAGAGTTATATATTTTAAAAGTTTTAAAGTTATAGTGAACAGTTATAGTTGGATACAGGATAGAAAAGTACGCATGAAAAACAGGTGCTGGACAAAGTTTATAAAATCATGATATCTTCCACCTAGTAAACAGTGAACCACAGTCCATAGTAATCGATAGTTTAAAAACCCGCTTTGAAAAAGAAAAGAAAACCTGGCTAGAGAGAATTTTTAGAAGAATTATATTTATATGGGAAAACATTATCCTCCACAGCACTTACAACCTTTTCTATGATTTTATACACCTTTGAACATTTCATATTTTTTACTTCTGGAACTTTTATACGCCCAGGATATCTCTATACCCAGGGGGTATAGAGATATCAAAAAAGAAAAATACACAGCTATATAAATAAATTCTAGCTTCTTTTACTCATGATAGCAGGCGGAACAGATTCTAAACAGCAGCTATTTAAATTGGCTACTGTATAGGATAGTAAAGTTCATATTGTATAGCATTTTTTTGGGATGATAATATGGTTAAAAAACAAGAAAATAATAGTAAACTTACTTTTTAGCCTCTACAGCAGCATTGGTAATAATTTCCCCCACACTTTTACTGTGCTTAGCTTCGCCTGTTAAATTCCTTAGAACTGGAGTTGGTGACGAAGACCTTAGTGGTGGCTGCACTTTAGTAGCTTGGACATTCTGAGGAGGTAACTCAGGCCTTGATTCAGTGTTGGATAAGGGCACTGTACTCAATGATGTCATCCTACTCCTGCAAAATGTTGAATTACACTACAGATAAATAAAAATGGTATTAATAATTGAACAAAGTCTCACACAGAAGGAAGGAGGGGAAAATGATATTGAGCTTCTCTTACCTATTCTGGAATACTATAAAATTGTATCACAGACATACTCATTCAGTACATGTCAGGCCCCAACCTTGTAAACATCCAGAAACATATGATCCAGTTCACAAAATTTGGATTGTGTTGAGTTATTTGAGTAGATCACTAGCAAAGGCGCAAACCGATCAGATTTATAGGAGAACGTCAATTTTATTTGATAAGGGATTTGATCCTTGAAAAATGAAGCTTTATTACACAATTAAATTAAAAAAAAACATTTTTGCCACTGAAAGTAAGGAGCAACATTAAAATTCAAAACAAACAAAAACTTATTCGGTATATGAAGGGGTTGTCCCCCCCCCCGATACCCTACTCTTCACGCTAAAGTTTTTAGCATTTTTAAACATTTTTAAAAAAGCTTCCTATTGTAACCAAACAGCCCCTGTGTTTCAGAGTTGTTTTTAAGAAACTGGGACAAACAGTCAAATTCAGCATAGAGAGAAAAGTATTAGGAGGGGGCAACCCCTTCATATAGGGAATATTTTCTGTTTGTTTCGAGTTTTAATGTTGCCCCTTACTTTCAGTTGAAAAAAAAATTTCAATTGAAGTTGGGGAAAACAAACAAACACGCATCCATGGTCTTTCTTCTGGCAAAAATACAAAATTCCACGTTTTTACAAATGGGAGCTTGAAACTTCTACAGTAGTGTTCTCGGATACGCTGAATCTATTGTGATTTTCATTAAGTTTCCTTGCCTTTTAGAGGGCCTTTCCCCTTTTTTTGAAAATCAGGCAAATGTTCTTAGGCTCGTAGCTTTGGATGGGTAACACTAAACTTAATAAATCTTATATATTTGGAATCAGCTTAATAAGCCGATCCTTATGATATGTCTATTGGTATGAAAATTGGTATCCGTTTTTAGATTTTCGGTTACTATTGAGCCGCGTCGCTCTTTACTTACCGTTCGTTACTACGGACTGTTTGATAGCTTAGACTTCCCAAGAGAGCCCTTTGTACCAATTACTACAGCGTTTATAACTTAAAGAGGTGTTTATTGCAAAAAAATAAAATAGTGATCCAGTGACGTTGCCGAGTCTTGGTAAAAGTACACACTTCTGTGTGCACTGGTGTCCCAGGGAGGAAAAGAGAATAGGAACCAAGCGAATTTTTTCAAGCCAGCCTCTGACTGAGTCTGGAAAAGAGCTATTCGCTAAATGGACTATTTTGTAAAACTGGAAAAGTTTGTACGAAAACTGCAATGTCAACAACATGTATAGAATATTTTCCACTGAAATACGGATAGCTTATGATGTGTATTTTCCAGAGAAGACAGTCACAATAAACTCAGCTGACAAGCCCTGGGTTATCTCGCGCCTGAAAAGGCTGGTAAGCAAACGCAAAAGGCTCCATAAAAAGGGGAAGATAGGTGAAGCTTCCAAGCTGAGAAATCAAGTGGTCTATGAATGTAGATTGGCTGAGAAGTCATACGGTTCAAAAATGAACGATCTCATGACCACAAATCCAGCCGGTTACTATAAAGGAATACGGCTTCTCACTGGCTCCTCTGTAAGGCAAAGTGTAAGCATATACGATGAATCTGGGAATAAGCTCGACGCAAACGCTAATAATAAGTATTTTGCTAGTATTTGCAGAAGCAATCCACCAATTTCCAGTGTTCCCCCCTTGGCTGTTCCATCTGAAATACCTGTGATTTTCCCTCATGAAGTTGCAAAGGTTCTTGAAAAACTTGACCCCAATAAGGCAACTTAAACTGGAGACATTCCAGCAACCCAGTACAAAGAAAACGCAGCCTTTCTAGCTGAACCTCTGACTGCCTTTTTAAACCAATGTATTTTGAGTGGTACCTTTCCGGATGATTTAAAAAAAAAAGCAGTTGTAACGCCAATACCTAAAGTTTCGAATCCAAAAGGGGTGAGTTACCTACGACCTATATCTTTGACCCCTTGTATCTAAAGTTTTCCAACATTTTCTAAAGAAATGGTTACTAGAAGATTTCTGTGATAAAATAGATCCCTGTCAGTATGGGTTTATCAAAGAATCTAGCACAGTACATTATCTCATCAAAATTGTGGAAGAAGCCCTGGAGCAGCTAGAAAATAAAGATACATTTGTAGAAATATTGCAAGCAGACTTAGAAAAGGCTTTCGACATATCAAGCCATCCGGACATTCTTCAGTCAATGACAGATTTTAGACCTTTTTTTAATTCGGATAGTTTATAGTTTTTTACACGGACGGCAACAGTGTGTTAGTGCGGATGGGGTACAATCGGATTTTCTTGAGGTTTTCTGTGGAATACCCCAAGGTACCAAAACGGGACCTGTTTTATTTTTAATACTCTGTAACAAAATTGCGACTTGGCATGAAAACAGAGCAAAGTTTGCAGATGATTTATCAATGCTGATACTTCATAAGCTAGGATCCATGATTAGTACGGATGGCATAATTCGCCGTTTGGAGGCTGACTGTGAAGAAAAACGGCTTTCAGTTAATAGGAAAAAGCCAGCACTTATGAGTCTCGTTTTAAAAAAAAAAAGTTCCTAGTCAAAGTGATATAAATGTGCCAATTGTAAATAATATGACAATTTTAGGTTTGACTTTTAACTCAAAAATGTCATGGATGGATCATGTAAATAATTGTACTAAGACGGCGAATATAGCGTTGCGTAATCTAGTCACAATTCGGCGATTCGGTTTTAGTCGATTTTCACTGTTGAATTTTTATAAACTGTACATTCGAAGTATTTTAGAGTATGCTTGTCCTGTGTGGCATCCGGGGCTAAGTAAAGAGCAAAGAAATGACCTTGAGAATGTGCAGGAACGAGCTACCCGTGTGATATTAGGTCCGGAATTCACGAATTATGATGATAGTCTTAAAATCCTAGGCCTAGATGGACTTGATGCCAGGCGACACCAGCTTACAATGGCCTTCGGACAGAAGCTTTTGGAGTCAAGCAGGCATCGAGATTTGCTCCCTGAACCGGCAAGAACAGGGTGTAATACAAGGCACCAGAATAAACTCAAGCCTTGTAAGCCCGTGGCTACCAACCAATACAGATTGTCTTTTCGACAGTATTTTGTGTCTCATTTTAATAAATAAGTGACAAGGAAGAGTAATTATTTAAATTATATTGTGTCCCATTTAATTCTTGTTATTTGACATAATAAATTCGTATCGTATCGTATCGTAAAAGAAAAAATCAGATTATGTGCATACCGGTTGTCAAAAGGGCATATCAGCAATATCTCAGGAACAGCTGAGGGTATGTGATGAAAACTTTCACAGCTTATTGAGGGGGATGATTGAAAGTAATCAAAGGGCAACCAGTCCCCTATTACTCTTTTTAGGTGCCCCTCTCCCTCAGCACTCACCTAAATTTTGAAACAGCCATCTTTCTGAAATCATAAAAAGTCTAATAGCTATACCTGAGATGCCATGCCCCCCACAGCCCCGACGGCAAGGATTATAAATGATGCTGTTTTCCCATTATTTACATGCACGATTTATCATTGGGAAAGAGAAGAATATTTTATTCTGGGTTTGTTCGAAAAGGCAAAGGGTATTAAGGTGAAACTTAAGGAAACATTGAGGGTGTGTTGAACTAAACCAAAAGACACTATGTGCATCCAGGTTATCCAAATAGCATAACTGCAATATCTTAGGATTGGCTATATCTTAGGATGGACATTAACTTGAAACTTTCAGGGAAAATACTACTGTGACTAATTTCACGTGCGATTGCAAACAGTTCTGACTGCAACTACGATCACTTGCGACTACAACTACTTGCATATGTAATAACTTGCAGCTTCAAATACGACTATTTGTGACTCTGACTGTGCCTACATCCAACTTTTCCTGACTGGAACTGCATCTATTTGAAACTGTGGCTAATTTTTTACTTGCAACTACTTTCAGAAAATGCTCAGGGTAACACTGAACAAAATTAAAATTTGCTATGAGCTTGCTGGGTGTCAAGAGGGCACACCAGCAATATCTCAGGAACAGCTAAAATTGTTTAAGTTGAAACTTTCAGGGCATGTTGGGGGAGGGGCTGGAAAGTGAAGGGAGGGCAATCAGCCCCCCAACACCCTTTTTAGTTACCCCTATTCTGAAAAACTGATTGAAACTTTAAAAAAGCCAATTGGTTCAAAATGGTCCCAAGGTTTAATAACTATGCAACCTGAGATACCATTCCCCCTTCCAGCAGCCCCGGGGGAAGGGTAGCATTTATTCAATTTGTCCATTATTTAAATAAAGGATTTATCATTGGGAAAGAGGGGGTGTTTGATTCGGGATGAGTCCAAAAAGGCTAAGGGTATTAAGGTGAAACTCTAGAGAATGTTGAGGGAATACTGAACTAAATCAAATTTCACTTAAAACTATCAAGGACACGACTACTATTACAACTGCTTCTATGAATAGTTTGCGACTGCAGCCAAGACTACTTGCCCCTACGACTCCTTTGATACTGTGGTTACTTGTAACTTCGACTACGACAACTTACGACTGTGACTGCGATCATTTACGGTTGCGACTGCTACTACTTGCTCTCAGATCACCTTATGCAAGCTAAGAAATTAAACCAGAATCAGATATTTTAATTTTTCAGTAAAAAACTTGAAAAACTGGATAAATGTCAACATAGTGATCATAGGCAGCGCAATAGTAAAGAACGATGTTGGAAGAATATTATTTTTAGTTTTTCTTTTAAACCAGGGCACTTCGTATCGAAGGAGCTGTCGTAGAAACTTCAAAATGGGCTCATTCGATTGAGAATTGGAAGGGCTTGTGCCCTTTTTAATAGTCGAAAGCGATTGGAGGAAAACTAACACCCCTCTCACCAGGGGCGTCCCGAGGGGGGCGGTTAGGGGCGAGCCACCCCTCCAACGGTTTTGGCATTCGGTAAAATTTTCGCCGTAGGCGAAAATTTCGGCAGAAATTTTGCAAAATTGCCCGAAATTTAGCAAAATTCTTGATTTCTGCAGAAAATTCGGTATAAATCAGGTATCGATTCGATAAAATTTACGAAGATCGCCCCCCCTAATGAAATGAGTCTCGGGACGCCCCTGCCTCTCACACCAACCATTTCCCCAAACACATCCTATCAAAATTTTGAGATAGCCATTGGAAATTATGTCTTTTAGGAAGACAAACCCCCACAGCCCCCAGGACAAAGGTTGTAAGTTATGTCCGGGGGGCATATAAGGTTTTTATAAGTGTTGTCAAAGAAACTAAAAAAAAGGGCTCATTCAATTGGAAAATGAGAGGGCAAGTGCCTTTATTAATAGTGAAAAGCGATTGGAAGGCTAATGCCCCCCCCCACACACCCATTATTTCCCCAAACACTTCCGATCAACTTTTTGATATAGCCATTTTGTTAAACATAGTTGAAGGGTCCTAAAATGATGTCATCGAGTATGACACCCCCCCCATAGCCCTCAGGGCTAAGGTTGTACGTAAGTTATGCCCTGGGGGTATATAAGGTTTTTATAGAAAGCATTGTCATATAAACTTCAAAAAGGGATCATGCGAACGGAAATTGAGAGGACTATTGCCTTTTTTTATAGTCGAAAGTAATCAGAGAGAGAATCATCCCCCCCTCCCCACAGCAAATCATTTCCCCAAACATTTCCGATCAACGTTTTGATACGGCCATTGTGTCCAACGTAATTGAAAGGTCTGAAAATTATGTCTTTGAGGATGACACAACCCCTCCCCCCCATAGCCCTCAGGACAAGGGTCGTAAGTTATACCCTCGAGGCATATAAGGTTTTTGTAGAAACTTTTGTCATAGAAGCTTCAAAAAGGGTTCTTTCGATTGGAAATTGAGAGGACTAGTGCCTTATTTTATTAGTCAAAAGTGATCAGAGGGCAAATGACCCCCCCCTCCCGTCATTTCCCCAAACACTTCCAATCAAAATTTTCAGATAGTCATTTTGTTCATTAAAAAGTCTGGTAATTATGTCTTTGAGGACAAAAATCCCTCCAGCCATCAGGGGTTATGCCCTGGGGGCATATAAGGTTTTTATAGAAAGCGTGGTCATATAAACTTCAGAAGGGGCTCATTGGATTGGTAATGAGACGCTCTAGTGCTCTTTTTAAGAGTCAAAGGGATCGGAGGGCAGCTACCCCCCCCCTCCCCACACACACACACACACGTATTGTCCCGAAACAAATATAATAGAAATTATGAGATAGCCATTCTATTCAAAATAGTCTAAATATCATATAACAAGGCTTTTGGGGTTGGAACAAACCCCAGAGATTAGGGACAAGGGTTGTAAGTTATGCCCAGGGAGTAAATAGCGACGAAGACCACACTGCCTTTCCATCTTAAACAATAAGTAAAACAACAGGGAAATTTTTATACAAGACAGTGGAACGCAACTTTAAATGAATATTTCGACCCTATATCCAAGGGACCGTCCTCAGCAAAACAAACGAAGAGAATAAAAAACAGTATAAAAGAAACTTACATTAAAATTCAATCATTAAAACTGAAAAGTTTTTTTTTTAATTTTTTAAAACAGCCCTAATATCAGTACTTCAAGGAAGTTCAACCAGGACTGGTACACCAAGCGAAGTGGACAGAGAACAATTCGTTCAAATGGAATAAAAATACTTACAGACAAGCTTTTAAAGCTAATCTCGCCTTCTTGGCAGCCAGCCTAGATGGTCTATTCGTAACAGGTTGAGTGGAGTTATTTACTGGTTTTTTAATATAATTAGTTAAATCATTTTAAATTAAGTTTGTGTATAGGGCATTAAGCGAATATTCCCCCAAATCTCTATTTAAAGAAATATTACTATTTATTTCGATTTTAATTTCAATTGCCTCTCGAACAACCTGTTTTATGCCTAAATCATTGCTAATAAGGCAAGTTTCTTCAAAAAGCATCTTATGACTAGGGTTATCATATATGTGACTGCTTAAAGCAGAATCAAAGGAAATATTTTTACTATTAGAATTTAAAGCTTTAGTTATGTCATCCTTGTGTTGTTGTAGGCGTTTTTCTAAATTTTAATGGGTTCTACCAACATAAAAATTGCCACAGTCACATGGTATTTGATAAACCCCTCTTTGGCAAGTAACTGGGGTTATATCCTTACCAGAATTTAGGAAATTCATGATTTTAAAATTATTTGTAAATACGACATAAAAATTATTTTGTGTGCAAACTTTTTTTAAACTTGTAGTGACTTTCGGAATATATGGAAGGTAAATTATATTTGAGGGCTTGACGGGAACTTCACATTGTAAAAGACCCTTAATTTTACGGGAGTGTCTTGCCAATCTTCGGCTAATTGTATTGTTAATAAAGACAATAGGATAACCGTTTCCAAAAAGTATGTCTCTAATAAAATTTAGTTCATCTGTGATGTAAGATTCAGAGCAAATGTTTAGGGCACGATCAACAAGAGATGTAAAAACACCTCTTTTAACTTGTAGGGGGTGATTGGATTTAAAATATAGATATCTGTTATTTTATGTGGGTTTTCTGTAAATTGTAAAATCCAGTTTATCAATGTTACGAATAATTAATACATCCAGAAACGGTAATTTATTTGCATTTTCAATTAATAAGGTAAACTGTAAATTTCGGTCATATGTACTAAGGTAATCTAGAAAGCCCCTAAGTTCATTTTCCCCATAATTCCAGAGCGATATTACATCATCCATATAACGCCCCCAATAGACATGCTTTAAAAAATATGAATTTAAGGCCCAATTTTCAAGGTGTTCTACATAAATGTTTGCTAATAACCCGGATAGCGGCGCACCCATTGGGAGACCATTTTTTTTTTTTTTTCATGTGACTGTGGCCATTTTTATGTTGGTAGAACCCATCAAAATTTAGAAAAACGCCTACAACAACACAAAGATGAAGTAACTAAAGCTTTAAATTCTAATAGTAAAAATATTTCCTTTGATTCTGCTTTAAGCAGTCACATATATGATAACCCTAATCATAAAATGTTTTTTGAAGAAACTTGCCATATTAGCAATGATTTAGGCATAAAACAGGTTGTTCGAGAGGCAATTGAAATTAAAATCAAAATAAATGGTAATATTTCTTTAAATACAGATTTGGGGGAACATTATAACTTAATTTAAAATGATTTAACTAATTATATTAAAAAACCAGTAAATAACTCCACTCAACCTGTTACAAATAGACCATCTAGGCTGGCTGCCAAGAAGGCAAGATTAGCTTTAAAAGCTTGTCTGTAATTATTTTTATTCCATTTGAATGAATTGTTCTCTGTCCACTTCGCTTGGTGTGCCAGTCCTGGTTGAACTTCCTTGAAGTACTGATATTAGGGTTGTTTTAAAAAATTAAAAAAAAACTCTTTTCAGTTTTAATGATTGAATTTTAATGTAAGTTTCTTTTATATTGTTTTTTATTCTCTGTGTCCGTTTTGCTGAGGACGGCCCTTGGATATAGGGTCGAAATATTCATTTAAAGTTGCGTTCCACTATCTTGTATAAAAATTTCCCTGTTGTTCAACTTATTGTTTATGCCCAGGGAGTATTGAAGGTGTTTATGAAAGGGATGGTTGTTTAACTTTAGAAGAGGCTCATTTGATTTAAAATTGGAAGTTCTAGTTCCTTTTTAAGCGTCAAAACTGATGGACAGAATTTAGCCCCCTCCCCCTCTTCTACAACCCCTCCTTTCACCAAATACGTCTGATTGAAATTATGAGATAGCAATTTTTTTCAAAGTAGTCCAAAGAACATATAATAACGTCTCTAGAGATGACACAATCCCCCAGCACCCTGGGGATAGGGTTGTAAGTTGTTTTATGAGGGCATATAAGATTTTCATTGAATGGGTGGTAGAATGAACATCAGATGGGGCTTATTTGATTTGAAATTGGAAGTTATAGTACCCTATTTAAGAGTCAAAGTGATTTGAGAGCAAATAACCCCCCCCCCCTCTCAGCATTTGCCTTAACACCTCCAATCAAAATCTAGAGATAACAATTATATTCATCTTAGTTGAAGGTTTTGGAAATTATGTCTGTGAGGAAGACACCCCCCCCCCTACAGCTCTCAGGGAAAGGGTTGTAAGTTATGCCCTTTGGGCATATAAGGTTTTAATAAAAAGGCTGGTTGTATATGCTTTGGAGGCGACTCATTGGACTGGTAATTATTATTTCTAGTGCCCTTTTTAAGAGTAAAAGTGATCGGAGCGCAGATACCCCCCCCCCACACACACACACAAATACGTCGTGTTTTCCTGAGATGTATCCAATAGATGTTTTGAGACAGTCCTTTTATACAAAATAGTCAAAATATCATATAACAAGGCTTTTGAGGTTGATACAAACAAACAGAGCCTGAGGGCAAGGGTTATAAGTTATGCCCCCGGGGCATTTAAGGTTCTTATGAAAGGGATGGTTGTATAAGCTTTAGAGGTGGCTCGTTTGGTTGAAATTGGAAATTCTAGTTCCCTTTTAAGAGTCAATAGTGATGGAGGTCAAGTAGCACCCCACCCAACTACCCCTCTTTTCACCAAATGCATCTGATTGAAATTGTGCAGAGGCAATGTCGTTTAAAATTGTCTAAAGAACATATAACAATACTTCCAGGGTTGGCACAACCCCCAAAACCCTGGGGCAAGGGCTTTAAGTTATGCTCTGGGGCTTATAAGGTTTTTATGGAATGGGAGGTCATTATAAATTCAGATGGGTCTCATTTGATTTTAAATTGGAAGTTATAGTGACCTTTTTAAGAGTCAAAGTGATTTGAGAGAAACCCCCCCCCCACGCCCATCATTTCCCAAAAAATATCCAAACAACGTTTTGGGACATCAATTTTTTCAGACTTGTTGAAAGGTTCAGTAATTATGTGTAGCAATAGTTGTAGTAGCAGTAGTAGCATTAGTAGCAGTATGCAAATAGCACCTTTTTTTCAACATCCCCTTCAACACATGATGAAATTTTTAACTTAATACCATCAACCGGTCCTGAAGCATTGCTGATACATCCTCTTGACAACCAATATGGGCACAGTGTGTCTTTTGATTTATTTTAATACAGTTACAACATTGCCAAAAAAATTTTTGCCTTAATATCCTTAAGTTTATAAGTTGTAGTAGTAGCAACAGTAAATACAGTAGTAGCAGTAGGGGTACAGTTAATAGTAGTAGTCTTAGCTTTAGTACCAGTAGTAGTAGTAGCAGTAATAGTAGCAGTAGTTTTAGGAGCAGAAGTATTAGTATTATGATGCAAATACTGTCTTTTGGTTAGTTCAAAGTCTCCCACAGCAAGCATTGTAAGTTTTGATTTCAAACACTAAACTGTTCCTAAGATATTGCTGATATGTCCTTTTGACAACCTGCATACCAATGGCAGGTTGTCATCCATACAAGAGAAATATTTTCTGAAAATTTCACCTTCATACCTTCATAGGTTGTTGATTTTGAGCTAGCCAGAAGACATGCTGTGTATTCATTTAATGCTGCTTCTATGGTCAGTAACTAACAACACTATTGGCATTAAGTTGAAACGTTTACAGAATGTTTAGGAGGAGTTTCAATTAAACGAAAAACCTATATGCATGCAGGTACTAAAAGGGCATATAAGCACTATAGGGCATATAAGGACATAGGGAGCAATGCTCTACATGGCTAGTAATATCATTGATATTTTAAATGATCTAATTTGATTGAAAATTAAAAGTTATAGTTCCCTCATAAAGAGTCAAAAATGATTGGAGGGCAATCTACTCTTGTATAGTGCTTGTACTCTTGTATAGGGCAATCTGCATTGACCACTCTTGCATACAAGTTTTGAGAGTTTCAGCTTAGCTAGTCTTGTAGGGTAAGAAACTTCCTGCATCCTATATACCATTTTAGTGGCATGTGTTCCAGAACTCTAATACACTTTTTTTAAATACAGGGAGGCTAGAGATATTCCAATTTGACGGATGTAGTTAGACTAGTTCTTTGTAGAGAAAACTAATGATTTTGAGGGAATAAATTAGAAAGATTATACTTGATCAGCCCTACAGTTGAACTATCACCAGCAGCAGATTTCTCAGCATGGGTCTAGAATTTCAATTCATTGTCAATAACAACATCAAGATGTTGCTCACCATTTACAGAATAGATTGAATGGTCAAAAAGAAAATAAGAGCAACAACATTTTTTAGCCAAAGAGAATGACTGTGAACTTGGCCACATCAAACAGTTTGTGGTAACAAACTGTAAGTAAGGAGTGGCCTGGTTCAATAGTAACTGGAACTCTAAAAAACCAAATTTTCATACTAAGACATGTCAAAAGAATTAGCTTATTGATTGCTATCTCATAATGTTTTGAGATAGCCATTTTGTTCATCATAGTTGAAAGGCCCAATATCAATGCATTTGAATATAACATGACGTACCCACAACCCCAGGGGAATGGTCTTTTAAGTTATAAAGTTTGCCTGTTGTTTATGCATAGTATTTTTTATTGGGAAGTATATATAAATTTTTGAGGTGGGGAGGGGGGGAGGATTTTCTACTGGGGTTTTTCAATGGGGGAATTTTCCAAGAGAAGGAAAGTTTCCAGGGTGTGAACTTGTCAGGGGAAATTATATACTGAGGGAATATGCAAGAATTCCTAAACAAAATTCTTTTTATATGTCTTGCTTTTTCTTTTCAATCTCAATTTTAATTGTGGAGTTGTTAAGGGTAATTCCCCAGAGAAAATTTTTACTAGGATTGAATTGTCTAAAGGATATTCCATGGAGGGGGGATTTTTATGTGGAGGAGGGTCCAGATTTTGTAACATTACTTAAAAAACGATCAGAAAATAAATAAAAAAAACAAGTTTTTTCAACTGAAAGTAAGGAGCAACATTAAAATTTAAAACAAAAAGAAAAAATATTGTAGGACCTAATGCACTTCACTCAGGTGTTCTGCTCAAAACTTATTTAGAAGAAAAAGAATATTGTTGCCAAAACCATCAAATAGCTGAACACACTAATAATGATGAAGAAGAAAATCAAGGGTTCAGAGCAGGAATTTATCTTCAAGCTTGACTGCATGCTGCTTGATTCCAAGTTGCTTGTGACAAACTTTGTCAAAGGCCATACAAATGTCAAGCAGAATCATATCAGCAGGCACCTCTGTATCAAGTAGCTTAGTGATATACTCATGCTGTATCTGGAAAGTTTTTCATGCAGTAATTTGTTCAGTGTTTTTTTTTTCTGCATAGATTTTTCTGTCATTGCCAAGACTGTCATAGGACAACCTGTCATCACTTTTTTCCGCTATTGGAAAAACTGATATTGTTTTATCTTGTCAATATATAATCTGCCATTGGGTAAACTATCTAGTTTTTTTGTCACTGGATAAACTGTCATTGTTCTTTCTTGTCATCAGACAGATTTTAATTGTTTCTTGTCATCAGTCAAATTGTCATTGTTTTTATCTGTCATTCAACAAAATGTCATTGTTTTTCTGCCATTAAACAGATGTTAATTAGTGAGGTTTTAGCAAGCATCTATACCCCCCCCCCCCCCTCCCTTCCCTTGGCAGGCCTATATCAAATAAGTGCAGGGTCCTCATTATATATTGAATATTTAAATAGAATTCAGATTCAGTATATATATATAGATATATCAAACTTCACATTAATCAAATGTCAAGTAATATACACATTAATAAATTTTATCCAGCAATAGGAGATTAAAATGAATATTATTTTTAATTATTTGAATGATTCTTTATTTTTCCATTATCATCAAAAGCAATTTGCTTAAAATTTTGATTTATTTTTTTTAGCCTATTCATCTTGATGGTAACATGGGACCCTTTCACATGTGGGGCCCAATTGCAAGGCCTGAAATTTTTTAAGTTTAGAATTAAGTTTTTTTTTTCTTTCTTCAACTGTTTATGATTAAGATGGCTCCTGAGCATAAGGGAGGGGGGGGGGGGGGGGGGTAGAATCCAATTTCAAGTTATCCAAATATGACCCTGCAATTATATCATTACAGATACTGTCGAAATATTAAAATTCCTTCCTTTGGACTAATATCATACACAAAAAAATTTGAGAAGAATCACAGCAATTTTCCATAAGAAACATCTTTTCCATTTGTGTTGTCATGAGTGTTGAAGGTGAGAAATTCTGGAGAGTCTATATAGCATGACTACTATGCAACATGAAGAATAAATGCTACCCAAGCAAACTTGAGAAAATTATTTAATGGCTGCTAGATAGTGTGTGATTTTTTTGTTTTTTACCCCCTTAAAGAATACTTGGTACTTTCACATTATCAAGACCTCTCTAAAAAGTCAAGTTCAGTTAATGCTAATGAAATAAAATAAAAGAAGATGACTATATAATAGTTTAGAAACAAATTTGGGCTACATATTTGCACATTAGGGGGAGTGGGGGCAAAGCATAGCATATATTAAATATGAAATGTAACCTAACCTAGGTACCTTTTCCCCCAAAAAAACACCAAAGAACAACACTTTAAATATCTTAAAACCATGCTATACAATATATTTTTCTACTGTGGTGCATTGAATTATTTTGTAAAAACAGGTTTTTCATTGCGTCTTTCCTGTTTGACTGTAGCATCTCTTGATGGACTTCTTTAGAGGGGCCCTGATAATGCAAAAGATACTTTCTAATCAGTATATTTTCCTATAAAATTCATATTTTATCAAACAACCATTAAAAAAGGCTTTTTTCCTCTCTCTGAGCCCTTAAACTTTGGCTGGCTAATCTCCAACAAAACTCTTGTATAGAAGTAAAGTTGGTCAAAAGACTAGCAGATTAAGTCCTCAAAGAGACCTTTACCCTTGCCTTTGGAATTTGCCATTGGTACTAGAGTGAAATGGTTTCACCAGGTCAAGAACATGCAGAACCAGATTAAGAAAAAGTCCTGACATACTGTATCATGAGATGAAAAACAACAAATTAATATATTATTTTGGTCTATATCAGGGAAAATCTGGGGGAGAAGCAGGGTAGATTGTCCTAAAAGCAATCATGATGTTTGGAAAGAGCATAAAATAAGGAACCAAATGGTATAACTTTTATTTGATTAACATAATTCCTTTAGAAGTGGTCAGCTACTAAGTTTGGGCTTGTCAATAGAGTCTTTCAACTGCTAGCTAATATAAAATACAACAGAAATACAACTGGTGGCCAGAGTTTTTTGGTGTGTATTAAGGAATGATATAAGCAAATATTAGAATGTTTGAAGCAGTTTTTACAATTTCATAGTGATGATAGCAATTCAAGAATTTTCCTTCTGGAGAGTGAGAATGCAACAACAAAACCTAAGTAAATATTTATAATTGTCATAATTAGATTTTGATCAAATGAACCCCTATCCTTAGGAATTGTCCCAACTTATTCAAAAATTGAAATTTTTGCCAACAATTTTGTCATTTTAGGGTATAGGCTATACTGTTCTATTTATCATTACAAGCTATAATAATGACTAGCATGTATATACTTTTATTGACCATTATGTGTCCAAGAGAAGTGGCTTGGTCTACTGCCTGAGAAATGATTAGGCCCATGCTTAATGTGGCAACCATATATAGGCCTCTAACTAGTGTAGTTAGTTTTTATGCTAGGTCTATGTTTAGTTAGGCTAGGCTATAGCCTAGCTAGTTGAGGGGCTTTTTGCTACCTTGGAAAGCAGTTGAACTAGGTGAATGAAACTTTCAGGAATAAATTCAGGGCCTAAAATATACCTGGGAAAGGTGTTATCAAGCTATTCTCTCTACCATTTTTTTACATCTAGAGCTTAGGAAATTGCATAGCCTAGGTTAGTGAAAAATTAACTACTGAAATAGTGATCAATTTTATATCTAAGTTAAGTTTGACCAAAAAATACCTTACCCTAATTTGGGTTCACAATCTCTCTTTCATTCAATATAGTCTTTGAAAGTCTAATACAAATCATTTCAGAAGAATTTCAAGCTATATCAAGGTTAATCCACTAAATTTAAGATAAAGGTAGGCTATTCAAATCTTTAAGATCTTATAAATCAGAATTCAGGAAAGGTATGAGGCTCAAAACACTTTTCTAGTGCCTCATTTGAGCAGTAGGCTAGGATAGGCTGAACTTACATTTTGAAGTTTCACCTTTATATCATAATGATTGTAAAGGGATGTTGGTAAAGTTCTACCAAATCATATTATTGACTTATGCATAAAGTGAATATACCACTCAATGCCTTTTTTATGCTGATTACGAATATAATAATCATTTCTATTGGAAATGAATTTCAGCCCCCCCCCCCTTATATATGCCAATTCAGGGTATATATTTCTACATTAGGGGGTGGGGGTAAATTTTAAACTTACCTCCCATTTACATCAGAAACTAAATTTGCCCCCCCCCCCCAATGTAGAAATATATCCCCTGAATTGGCATATAGCCTATAGGGGGTGGGCTGAAATTCATTTCTGATAGAAATGATTATTATATTCATAGTCAGCATAAAAAAAGGCATCGAATGGTGTATTCACTTTATTCCTAACTCAATAATATGATTTGGTAGAACTTTACGGGGATGTTAGAGGTCAATACCCTTTGAAGAGGAAAGGAGCAGATATATGCAGCAAAATTCTAGTTTTGCTACTTTTTGATATCTTGTAAAGGGATTAGGTTGGGAAAATGAAACTTTCAGAGATGGATCTACATACTAAAGGTTTTCCCTGGAAGGTATTCTGAAGCAGCCTACCTACCTCCAGTCCTTCTCTCCCTAGAGGGAAGTGACCTTTGAAAATCTTAGTCTTACGAAAGTGAAACCTTGCAAAACAGATCTGTTTAAATAAAGTACAAGAAAAATTTTCAGCTTTACAACTTTGCTTAATCCCAGTTTATGAGGTTTCAAAAGCAGACTTGGTAAATAAAGCCTAAACAAGGCGTGTTTTCAATCTAAAGTATTTTGCGAAATACTCTGTTTTTAATAGGGCGTTAAGGTGTCCGGATTTAAATGAGCGTTTCTGTCAACAGGGCACGAAATTGTCCGCTTCACTGTCGACATGATGGAAGTTTGATTGTAAAATATTTACATCAGTCAATATGTTGCTGTCTTTGACGACAGAAAAAGTATAAAATGATTCTATGTTTACATTCAGGAATACTAAGGATCATTTGAATCAATTCATTAACTTTTTCAATTAAAGATGTGTTTTCAATGCTAAGCCCACTAAATGCACAAAGTTAACATAATAAGGTACATATGCAAAAGAGCAATATGCCGACAAGATTTCAACTTTGTGTTTTCAATGCTAAGCCCACTAAATGCACAAAGTTGACATAATAAGGTACATATGCAAAAGAGCAATATGCCGACAAGATTTCAACTTTGCAAATACTGAATTTAACGCGGCTCAGAAATCTATGCGAATTAAACCTACAGAATATATTCAATTTAAGCAATGTTTAGAATTCATAACGGGTCGTTCAGTCAATTTTGCTTTAGGGGACTAGGAGGAAAATTCTCCTAATAATTATCCTTCCCCGCCTCCTTTCTAAGGAGACTATCACTCATGAAGCGTGATAATCTGTTAATTGTGAAAGTGTACTCTTCTGTTTCTTTTTATAACTAAACAATATCAGGTTTAGTATTTGTGTTTATGCTGCCTAGTTTGGGCTTTACAACCATTTTTGTTTCGAAACCACTGGTCTAAAAAAAGAGTAACTCATATAAAAGGTAGGAACTGGCGTTATTTTAGGATAGAGCCCTGGGCCTTCTATGTATTATTTTTCACAGACACTTCTAATTGAACGCGAGGCCCTAGAAATTTTGTTGGAGTCTAATTAGATCGGAAATAAGAAAATTTATTGTCCATTTGAAGGGCCAAGACCACTGAGTTTGCCAACAGGGATCCCCGTCGTAAGATTGTCGTATCAGACAGTTTGTTAAAACAAACTGTAAGTAAAGAGCAACCTGGCTCAATAGTAACCGAAACTCTAAAAAACGGAATTTTGATACAAATAGATACATCAAAAGAATTGGATTTAAATGCTGATTTTAAATATATAAGTTTCATCAAGTTTGGTCGAACTCATTAAATGTTACTAGCCTGAGAAAATTTGCCCTATTTTGGAAATAAGGGGAAACACCCCCTAAAAATCATTGAATCTTAATGAAAATCACACCATCAGCTTCAGCGTGTCAGAGAACCCTACGATAGAGGTTTCAAGCTCCTATCTGCACAAATGTGGAATTTTGTATTTTTTGCCAGAAGAAAGATTACGGATGCGTGTTTATTTATTTTTTGTTTTTCTGTTTTTGTTTACCTTGCTCTTTGCACTAAAGTTTTCAAATTTGTATCCAATTCTTTAAGAATGACCCCTGTATCACTTAGGGTTTAATTAGAATAAATACCTCTTATGAAAGTACTAAAAAAACTTCAGCGTAAAGAGCGAGGTATTGACGAGGAGTGAACCCCTTCATATCCGTAATAGTTTCTGTTCGTTTAAGATTTAATGTGGCTCCTTACTTTCAGTTGAAAAAACTTGTTTTTTTTTTTAATTTCTGATCGTTCTTCAAATAATGCCTGGAAATCTGGCTAAACCTCCGCAGAATCTTGACTGATTTATTCTCTAGACCTGTAGTTATCAAATTGTAGTGCAAGCACCCCTTGGGGTATAAAAAAATCTTTAGGGGGTACACTGCCAGCCAAAAAATAAAACAACCCTTTAAGTCTAGGACTGGCAATTTTATTTATATTTTAGCTATAGTTTACTTAATATCGATAACTGAGAAGGGGTGCCTAAAATGTTTTGTGGGTAACAAGCGGTACAGTGTCTAAATAAGTTTGACAAACACTGCTTTAGACAATTCGATCCTGGTGAAAATTTACCCCAGACACTTACCCTTAACATCTCCACGTGTAAAATTGAATCGGCAAAGAGAAAGCAAGACATAAGAAAAATCTCGTATAGGAATTCTGGCAAATTTCACTTGAGTAAAATTTTCCCTGAAAAATTCACCCCTTGAAAACTTTCCTCCCCGCAAAAAACTGTTGCCATGGAAAATCCCCCCTGTAGAAAGTTTGCCCCCCTCACCCGAAAAATGTATGCATACTTCCCAATAGAAAATACTACAAGTAAACAAAGGGCAAATTTTGTAACTTAAAGACCTTTTCCCAGGGGCTGTGGGGGTCATGAAATCTCCAAAGGTATATTTATTCGGCCTTTCAACTATACTGAATAAAATGGTTATTCCAGCATTTTGATCGGACAATTTTGAGAAAAAAGGGCATTGGGAGGGGGCCTAGTTGCCCACCAATAGTTTTGGTCAATTAAAAAGGGTTCTAGAAATTTTAATTTCCCTTTGAATGAACACTCTCCCGATATTCTAGGACCACTGGGTCGATTCGATCACCCCTGGGTAAAGCAAAAAAGACAAAAACAAAACAAATTAACACGCATCTGTGACATTTCTTATGGTAAAAAATATAAAATTCCAAAATTTTGCAGATAGGAGTTTGAAACCTCTACAGTTGGGTTTTCTGATACGCTGAATCTGATAGTGTGATTTTTATTAAAATTCTATGACTTTTAGGGGGTGTTTCCCCTTTTTTCGAAAATCAGGCAAATTTCCTCAGGCTCGTAACCTCTGATGGGTAGGATTAAACTTAATGAAACTTATATATTTAGAATCAGCATCAAAATTTGATCTTTTGATATATTCTTTATTATCAAAATTCCGTTTTTTGAGATTTTCGGTTACTATTTAGCCGGGTCGCACCTTACTTACAGTTCGTTACCATGAACTGTTCGATAAAATCCAAATATTTTTACTCCCCGTCCGGGAGCCTTTATCAACGGAAAGAAAAATGAATGAAGCTAAATTAAACTCGGGATAGGCTAGAAAGAAAAACGAAAAATAAAAACCTTCTTTCGGAAAAAGGCACATGCAACTAAATGCTTTTAGACATTTGAGGTGGGGATGGAACCACTTTTATTTCTTGTACCTAGTAATTGTAAAGCTTGATTGGAGTTGTGATTTATTTATTTATTATTCATGGTATGACAAATAAAAATAAAGTGCTTGAAATGCACATAGTTAACAAAAAGGTGTAAACTACATTCTGGGCTTTAGACGGTTTAAGCAGGCTATAGCACCAGTTTTTTTTTGTGGAATATTGCGTTCATTTTGTCTATTCGTATTTGGCAGTATCTTTTATTTTTAAGATTGATGTGATTATTCACTCTGGTTTTTAATTATTCGTTCGTTGTTGCTGCCCGTTTCAAGTTTGGCTTACTATGTGACTTTATTTATGCTCATTAGAGTTATTAGTGTGGTCTTTTAATTTTTACTGAATCTTTTTGAAAGTTTTTTAAAACACTTTCGTAATTAAACATTTAATTACGTAACCGTACCCGCAGACAGAGCAATTCTAAGAGAATCAACACGGTAATTATACATAAAAGTAGATTCCCAAAATTATAATTGCAGCCTGTGTTTTGAAACAAATGTAATAATAGTAGATACAAAACCAGACATTCCAGTGAAACTTGACAGAGGTTGTGTTGATTATTTCTTTTTTATTTTTATTTATTTTTTATTTTATGTTATGTTGATATTTATTTGTATTTATTATTATTTTATTTTATGTTATTATATTAATTTCTTAATTTTTTAATGTTATTATGTTGATTATTTCTTTCTTTATTTTTTATTTTATATTATTATGCTGATTACTTCTTTTTTATTTTATTTTTATTTCTTTTTTATTTTATGTTAATATGTTGGTTATTTCTTTTTTTAAGGTCACTATTTCTTCGGTAAAATTTTCGTACTAGAAAATCTATATTAGCACAATTTCTTTCCTTTTATAGCAAGTTTAAAGAATTACATCAGCCTCTTCTTCTTCTTCTTGAAGGTCACCGTCAACTTCATCTAGGAATAGAAGCTTGTAGGAAAATTAATCATTTCATAGTAAGCTTTAAAATTGTAATTGCAACCCTTTTTGTAATCGGAGGATTCGAATTTAACAAGCCGAGTCCAAAACTCCAGGAATTAAAAAATATGTTTAAGGAAAAAGGATAGATAAACTTAGATAATGAATTATTTACCAATCTAAACTCATTCACATTTTGAAAGCGGGGATTTTACCATTGTTTCGAAACTCTTTGATTGTTTCGTTTAAGTTCTTGGCTAGTTTCGCAGAGTGGAAACTGTTTGTCATGTCAAATGATTCAGCTTTTATTTTCCTTTTGAATGACAATCGAAAGCTTATCCCAATTCAGAATGATAAAAAACAGCTTATTTAAGTAAAAAAAAAACAAACAAGTGAATTCATCAACACATTTAGACTAACCAGTTAAAAAACAAACAAAAATTAAAGTTTATCTTAAATGCAACTAAAATTGTAATTATGTATGGGTGGGCAAAGTGACAGTTCTTGGAGGGGGTAACGTAGGTCTTATCCTTTAAAAAAACAAGTTTCTAGGGCCAAATACTCACGGTGTTTTCGTAATATATTCTTAGATGGGATACCCTTAGACTGTAAATAGGAGAAAAGAGTTCAAGAAAGTTTCAGAGGTTTTTCAATTACATTTAAGGATACCTTGATGCGTTTGAACATTGTTGGGAATGCTCATTAGGAATTATCTTAACCAAAAGGTGAAACCTGGTAAAATTCTATTTGCATGAGGAAGTAAAAAAGGAAATTATTTTTAATTGAAAAGGTAAAGTCCAATAAAATTCACAATTTGTAAGTATCTTACGCATGTGTGCGCTGTTTCTATTGAGTGGTTAACAATTTACAAGTACCACTTAACCAGCTCATGCATATTTGTTCGCAAGTGCCTATGAAGATATGATTTTTTTTTCTGTTTTGCTCTAATTTGAAATTCCTATTTACCAGAGCTCCCATTATGACAGAGAACATTCAAGGCCATGGAAGTTTTTATCCAGTTCTTTTTTTTACTGATTAACTGACCGTGTTTTAAATAGTAGGCAGTACAAAAAGTGTGGTTCAATCCCGCTTTCTTGGGCTATACTAAGAAAAAGGATGAGAAGGATTAGGTACCTTCTTAGGATGAAGGATGACAGATTGCCAAAGATTGTTCTTTTCGGCTAACCGTCTAGGACTAAACAAAAAGTAAATCCTCCTCAGTTTGGGTGGGAGGATCTCGTAAGGAACGATTTAAGGGAAATGAGATCCTTCAGGGAGGGTGTGAAGAGGCAGGCTCTGTACAGATTCGGTTGGAGAAGGGGCGTGTGTAAGTGTGCTGTGGTGAGTTGTTAGTTGCAGTAATAATTCTTTATCTAAATCACTTATGAAAATAAGCAGAAGAACTTACCTTGGTAATGAGCTATAAACTGACGATGTTTCAGTTCGTCGCTGAATTGGTAAAAGGGATTGTTTTGAGCTCAGCATATTTTCACTACGTAGTGTCTGAGATCCTCCAACTTCACTACCACTGCTTGAATTACTAGAAGAGGGCTGGTTTTGATAAGGAAGAACTTCGGGTGCACTTTGTGTAGGAATATTTTGGATGCCAGCTGACCAGTCACTATTTATTTTTGTTGTATGTGTTCCACCACAATGAGGACAACCTTCCACATGTGCATATACGGATGGGTTTGTTGGGTCATCTTGTCTAACAACACTCATTGCAGCTAATAAACAAGGGCAAGGGGTTCGTGTGACAGTTGTAGCTTTTGCTGCAACGTAAGTGTCGCTAGCTTTTGACACCTTTGCAGTTTCTGGCTCAGAATACAGACGTAGCCTATCACGCTGATTCTGAGAGTGGAGTGGAGCGTGACCTGAAGTCCCATAAGTATTCCTCTCTGGGTATTTTCCAAATGGGGAACGCAAGGAACCATCTTGTAATCGTAGTTTGGCTGGATCGCTGTATATTTTTTCTTGGGCGTTATAGTCCAGAAGTGCATGGTCAATTTTTGGTCTATCATACGTGTTTCTTCTATTTGACCGACTAATTGTACCGTATGCATGCACTGGAGTCAAATGATGGTTGATATCCTCCACTTGAAACCTTGGATGCAGAATATCATCCAAAGAGTTTCGGCTGCTATGTAACGAGTTCACTTTCGTAGTTCCTAGTCGCATTCGTTGTCCACATGTACATTTTCTATCATCTGAAAAAGAAGAAAGTCGGTCATTCTTACTCCTTTCTCCCCTTACTTTCGGACTCCATGAAGGATCATTCCCAAAGCCTTCAGGAGGATCAAGCTGGTGATCTACCTCGCCAGTTAGATTCCGAGGCATATTAGGTCGGTAGTTCCAGACTGGGTCACATAGGTCTGAAGCGTCTCTTACTGAGAAAGATGTTCTTTGCCATCCAGAATAGTTCTCGATAGTTGGTTCAGGTGATGGGACGTATGATGTTGTAAAAACTTCATTTTCTGGGCGATTAACAAGGTCTAAGCCGACAGGAGGTGGTAGGACACTAGAGGCCGAAGTAGTGTGAGAAATAGGAGAAGAAGAGTAGTTCAAAGTGCTTCCTCTCTCGGACGAAAACCTGCGTTCTTTTCGTCCTCTCCAGAGTTTGTTGTCTACCCGGTCGGGCTCGCTCATTTTTTTGAACAAACTGCATTACGTGACTTTATGAAAGCAACCTAGAAGAAATAGTCACTATGAGAATGAAATAAAAAATATATGATAGTTATTGTTGGCTATAGAAACTATAGAATCTCTTTTAGCCGAGATAGGGAGAATTAAAATTATATTTTACTGTAGTGTTTTTGTTTCTTATGTTACGTTCAAGGGGGGGGGGCACAATTATGATAAATCAATTATGCTAAAGAGAAGCTGTTATAAAGGAATATGGGAGTTTATCGGTGGGTGACTAGGGACTTACAAGGTGGTTTCCATGTTTACTCTGCTGAGGTTGAATCAAGAACAAATAGCAGAGCGCTATTTGCCTTCTTAAAAAAAACGCAAAAAAGGCAAGACTCAGTATTAGGTTAACGTCTAAAACGAACTGAAATTATGTTTCTTAGTCATTGCTTTTACGTTCTCATAACAATGCTTCGAGAATAACTCTACTCCTGGAAAACTCCACTCCTCAATATTATTTCTCAGGGAGGGAGATGAAGAAGTCTGAAGTCAGAAAAATATTATAATGTTTATTTTCTTAAGGACAAATCTTATTCTTTGCAGATGCCCACCTATTACCTTCCTCTTCCAAGCAGTAAGGGATAGAAATGTAATCATATATGTTACACTCAAATTATTCCTTAAGTAAGAGAAGGGCTATCAGCCCGAAGCCCCTATTTTACGGATTAAATTTAAATACATTTTTCAGAATGAAGGCAGGTTAGAGTATTGACACTCCCCCCTCATATTTATATAAAAAAAAACTCTCACTGAAAGTTAGAAAATGTGGATCTGTAAATGGTCACCTTAATGAGACTTAAGGTCACCCTTTCACCTACAGAAAGATCAACTGAGCCCCCCGTAATAGTTTTTGCTTACTTATACATTACTGTATATAAATGGATGATACTTCGAATTAAACTGTCCAGTCAGATAAATCTTATCAATATTTGAAAAAAATCGTCAATTTGCGGTGGCAGTATCATTCTTTTTACTTAAAAAGGGCACCAAAACTTTCAGTTTCTGCTAGTTTTTGGGGAAAATACCAAATTTCGTATTTTTGTCGATCGGAGCTTGAAAACGAAATGACTTACGTAATCAGAACCATCACGAAAAGTAAATTGTAGTGAAGTAGGCTATATAACTTTTTTAATCAAAATTCATATTTTTAGAGTGCCTGTTACAAATGGTGTGGATCGCTCTTTACTAATCAAGAATTTCAATTTACTTAAAGTAAAATTTACAATCAAAGACAAATAATGAAAAGAAATGATTTTTCCTAGAAAAAAAGTTTGGTAGTTTAAGTTCTAGACATGAAGTTCGACTATCCTCGTATCAATCTACTATTTAATTCATACGTGTCTCTAACTCTAGAGAAAAAATCTAACTCAGTGATTTCAAATGTAGGTACACCAATGATGCAAAATCAAGCTCATTTAGTTCATTGGAATAGCACCAGACTCTTAATTTCGAGGTCAAGGGTTTGGATTTGGCATTAGGCTTTTTCTGTCGATGAAAAGTAAAATGAGGAGGATATATTCTTAGTTGAGCAAAAGTTATATTTGCAGAATAAAAAAAGTTAAATTAGAGTATTTTACGCAGAATTGTGGAAACAATAGATTAGAGGCGCGGGGTGAGGGGTTAAATACTATCTCTTCTCGATAAGTATTTTCAGAGTTATAGTTTCGTTGAGGCTACCTTGTTTTTTCTCACGACTTGGGGATCGAGTTAATTTTTTTTTAATGGGGGAGGGCAAGGTGACTTCAAATATGCTTTGAGGAGGTGACAAATTTTTATGCCATATTCACAAAGCGTATGAACTACGCTTTCTTCTTCTTATTTTGGCGATCGTAAGACAGGAAAGCTGCTAGTTATTTATGACAATTGTGTAAAAAGGAACGTTGAGGAGGATACAGTGGAACTACTACTACTACTACTAACAACTCATCGCAGCACCAAGCCGCCTGAGGCCAACACAGCTTAATAATTAATAAACATGAGCTTTAATAGGGTCGATTAACTCTGGTGAAACATATACAAATTCTTTTTTCTTCCTTATTACTCTATTTTAAGTGTTTGCACAAAGGGGAAAACTTTTGTTTGATGGGAGGGGGAATATTTTTTCTGCGGGATGTTTTACACACAAAATTTCAAATATGCATCCCCACTTTTTATTTGCATTTGTAATACATTCTTATGAATGGTGTCTATTACATTTACGTTTGTTACATTTACAATGTTTCTTCCTTCTTTTTTTGGTGGGGAGGAGGGGGTTCAAACCTGGTAACCCCCCTCCCTTGATACGGCATTGGGAACATCGTAGGTAAAATCAATAATTTATCAGCTTTATCAATTTTCTCAATTGTCCCAATTTTTTCAACTGAAACACCCAAAGCAAAAATATTTATCTCAGAGAAAAAGCTATTATTCAAAGAAATCTTTCAACCGGGAAATTATTACAAGGGCAAACAGAAACAACTTATAGTGCCCACTTATAACGGAGTTATTTTTGGCATTAGCTCTCGCTTTAAAGCTGGAACTTGTTATTTTTCTATAAGACCACTTTTTGAATTTAAATATAAGCCCGTCAAAAATTGGAGGGTACTGTGGGGGGGGGGGGGTAGCAACAAGAGAGGGATTGTAGGAGGCGAAAAAGGTTCAAGTGACAAAACTATCAGTGGAATGTTTAAATCAGTTTTTCTTTTTTAAGAAACAATATTTTTTCTATAACTTCCCAAAAACTGACTATACACTAATTACCAATCATAATTATTATCATTAATAAAGATTCTTCAAAAAGGGAAGTTATCATCAATGCTAACAGAAACAACTTGTAATGCCGGGGAGTTATTTTTAGCAAGATTACTGTAGCTTGCGTTTTAAAGCTTGAACTTCTCATTATTCCAGGGAAACAGTTTTGGCTTTAAAACTAAGCGTGTGAAAAATTAGAGGGTAGTGGGGGGATAAGGTTAGGTGAAAAAAGGGCTCAGTGACAAAATTTATCAGTGGAATGCTTAAAATAATTTTTTCACTTATAAAGGAGAATATTTTTTTCCTTATAATTTCCCCAAAACGGAGTTTTTACTAATTATCAATTATAATTATTATAATTTAAAGAGGCCCTTTAGCATGGAAAATCATTCTAAACACTAACAGAAAAAATCCGGAAATGCCGGCTCATGTCCGATTATTTTTGGCAAGAGTGAATCGCGGTTTGAAGCCTGTATTTGACATTTTTCCAGAAGAACGTTTCCTGGCTTTAAAACTTAAAGGTAATGAAAAAGGTAATGAAAATGATATGAATCTTTAACTTATATAAACCCATATTATTATTTTTTTTTTTACTGTCATAGGCAGTGTGTCTTTTACTGTCATTAATTAAAAAAACCTTTTTCCGCAAAATAAGTTTTTCAAAGAAAAGTAAAGAACTTCATTAAACAAAAATGAGCAAAAATAAAATCAAATAATCTACCAATCGTGAAATTACCACAAATCAGCATCGATAAATAAATGAAACCCAAAACGAACAGAAATTACAATAAATAACCGAGTCAAACTCAAAACGAGCAGAAATTAATATAAGTTGGACTCAAAACCCTATGCCTTCCCAAGACCAGAACATAATTTGCACTTTACTGAAAAAATATAAATGTTTTTACTTTTATAAATTTAATAAATCAAATAATATTACTACTACTACTACTACTAACAACTCACCGCAGCACCAAGCCACCTGAGGCCAACACAGCTACGCACGCTCCTCCTCCATCCCAATCTATTCAAAGCCTCCCTTTTTACACCCGCCCACGAAGTTCCCATTTCCTTTAAATCTTTCTTTATGACGTCCTCCCACCCCAGACGGGGACGACCTGCTTTCCGTTTAGCCCTAGATAGTTGGCCGAAAAGAACAATCTTCGGCAATCTGTCATCCTTCATCCGCACAACGTGCCCTAACCACCTCAACCTTTCTTTCATTATAGCCCTAGAGAGCGGTATTGAACCACATTTTTCGTATAGCCTATTGTTTGAAATACGGTCAGTCAGCCGGGTACCCAGAACAATCCTTAAGCAATTTCTCTGGAAAACATCTAGCAAATCTTCATCCGCTTTTCGGAGCGTCCATGCTTCAGAGCCATATTTGACCACTGTCATTACTGTAGCTTCTAATATTCTAATCTTGGTCTGCAGACTTATCTTCCTAATCTTCCAGACTTTTTTAACTGTGAAAAAACACCCTGAGCCTTGGCTATTCTATTTTTAACATCTTCACCGCTCCCACCATCTTTACTAATAATACTACCAAGGTAAGTGAAGCTGCCCACCTGATCAATCTTTTCATTACCCAACGACACCTTTTCATCTTCACTTATTCCTAGCCTTAGTGACTTAGTCTTCCTAACATTAATTTTCAAACCAATTCTAGCACCCTGAACTCGCAAAACCTCTAAAACTTCATTCATTTTGCTCACACTTTCATCTAGGATGCTTAAATCATCAGCATAATCCAAGTCCAGGAGACTTTTTCCTCCCCATTTGATTCCGTGGTCTCCCATTGCCTTTCCTGTGCTCCTTAAAACAAAGTCCATCAAAATAATCCATATAAAGGGGGATAAAAAAAAACCTGCTTAACTCCTGATTTAATACAAAACCAGCTGCTAACCTCATTTCCTACCTTAACTGCAGCAGTGTTATTCTCGTACATAGCACTAATCACTTTAATGTATTTGTCTGGTATACCGTACAAGGATATAACCTTTACTAAAGCTCTTCTATCAACAGAGTCGAACGCTTGCTCATAATCTATAAAACTGAGGACCAAAGGTGTTTGAAAACTCAGGCACTTCTCAATTATTAGCCTAAGAGTGAAAATTTGGTCGACACATCCTCTACCTTTTCTAAAACCGCACTGCTCTTCTCTTAAAACTTTGTCTACGGCATCTCTCAGTCTAAAAAGTATCATATTACTAAGTAATTTGCTACCTACAGAGACCAGACTAATGCCTCGATAATTACCACACTCACTTTTATCACCTTTCTTATAAAGTGGCTTAATTAAGGTTTTCCTAAAATCGTTAGGTACTTCCCCTTTTTCAAAAATCATATCCATAATCTTCAATAACTTATTTCTAACCTCAGAGCCACCATATTTAAGAAACTCATTTACCACCCTATCAGCACCTGGAGCCTTATTATTCTTTAATCCTTTTAGTACTGTTGCTAATTCCTCCTCACAAAACAAATCTTCCTTCACATCCAAGGTATCACAAACTTTTTCATTTTCCTCTATATTTTTTCCTGCAACTCTATCTCGGTTAAGCAAGTTCTCAAAATGTTCGGCCCATCTCTCTTTAGTTTTTCCTTATCGCTAATTGCGACCCCATTCCTATCTTTAACTGGGACAAGTCCGGATTGACTACTCCCTCTCAATTTGTTAACGTGCCAGTACAATATTTTACTATTATGCCGTCTAGCTGCATCTTTCAGATCCTCGGCAGTTTTTATCCATGGCCTCCACTTCACACCTCCTTAGTTCATATTTTAATGCTTTCTCCACTTTCTTTACATTTCTTTTGTTTTCATACAAAAGAAATATTCATACATCATACATCAAGATTTCATACATCACTCAGATAATTCTTGTACAAGCCCTTTCTCCTTTCTATTAGACATAAAGCTTTTTCACTAATATTCTTAGCTGCAGTTCTAGCTTTCTTCCCTAATACACCTTCCGCAACTTTACAAATTATTTTTCTAAAATTATTCCAACCATCTTCCACATTATCAAATTTTAAACTCTCAAGTTTAGTATTCAACTGTTCCTGGAAAGTTTCTCTCAAATTCTCATCCTGGAGTCTACCAACATCATAACTTCCCGGGAGGTAGTTACCCTTCCGATATTTCAGCTTTAAATTAACCCTTGACACTACTAGATAGTGATCTTTACTTTTAACATCAATAACAGTACTCCTATATACCCTAGTATCTTGTATTGATCCTGCCAGTCTTCGGTTTACTATAATATAATCAATAAGGTTTGCTGTCTTACCATCACGTGAATACCATGTTAACTTAAGAGCCATTTTATGACCAAACACTGTATTGGTTATAACTAGATTGTTATACCTACAAAATTTTCTCTACACCAAATTTTACCTACACCAAATTACTGTTTTCTTTTCCTACACCAAATTTAAATAGGCTGGGATACAATCTATCCCTATTTCTACCAACCTGGGCGTTAAAATCTCCCAGTAATAACATCATATTTCTACCTGGGACCTTGTCTATTTGCTCCTGTAACTGTAAGTAAAATTCATCTGAGTCACTAGTATTTCCGTCAGTCGGTTCTACAGGGGCGTATACTACTATAACTAATACCCTGAACTTTCTAGTCATAAAATGAGCAATTAGTATTCTATTATTAATACCTTCCCAGCCTAAACAAGACTAAGCAGCTTCCTTATTCATCATCAGCCCTACTCCCTGTCTATGTACCCCATCCTTCCTGCCTGAGTAAACAAATTCTATATCACCTAATTTCATGCTTCCTACCCCTGGGATATGAGTTTCTGAAACTCCTAATAAATCCAGTTCAAATCGTCTGAATTCGTCAGTCAAAATGTCGATACGATAGTCATTTTTTAATGTCGTAACATTCCAAGTTCCAATTTTCATGTTCTTTAAAGCATTGAAATTATTTTCGCCTCAGGAAAAGCAATGATCCCGGATACCAGTGCAGGACGGGGATCACATATCTTCTCAAGTCTACACCAAAGTGCTTAAGCCGTCTTAGAACCGGACAGCAAGAAGTCCCTGGGACCTTCATGAATGGAGGCTTTGTGCAATCCTGGGCCCATCTTGGTCACAACATGGTTTTCAGCACTTGGCGATGCTCTTCTATCAACAAGAGTCGAAATCCTACACAGACAGTCTCAAGCCTATTACCTCCGACTCATTATATATTCATGCCTACAAATATTATGCTACTACGGGGAGGTAACCCATAATAGATAAATTAGCTAGGAAGAGGTTTTTCAGCCCAAAGACGTCCATCAAAATATACCAAGCCCAGAAGAACTGTCCATTAGTCAGAATCCCGTGCGCATGCTGTGTCGTTTACTAGGCTATAATTTCCTCGAGGGGCGCCACTCCTCAAGCGGGAATAGAGTTGACGGCAAGGTCCCGAGTCTTGCAGGTGCCCCGAAAAGGTCGAGGCAGCCCTTTGCAGAGGCCGTTGTCCATAGATCTGGATCTTACGCCCTGCCACAGTTGTCCTCCTATAGAGGATCCTCCCGCGATGGTGTTCTGCATCACCATGCAATTTAACCCATTACTGGGAGAAGGTTTGCAACTCATGGGACCTGTGGACAAACCAGTGGGCCCTTTTGAGTGTACATTTGAGGGGCCTTCTTTCTCCTCCGCCTGTATTTATGGCCCCGGGCGAGGGTTGCCCCAGATTCTATTATGGACCCCCAGGGACAAGGTCCCCCATTTGGGCCGTGCCTCCAATGGAGGTACCCTACATATCTGTAGAGCGTTCCCCTATCGCTCTACAGATATGGGGACACGCTGAATGGCCTCGGGGAAGCCAGTCCACTACGCTCTTGTATGTGTGTGTGTTGTTTTGAGAGTATAACCTTGTGAAAACCAAATAAAAAACAGCTGCGTTTTCTGCTAAAACCTATCTCTGAACAAAAGGTAATTGACATAATTTAGGGCCATTGCCTGGGGGTCGGTCGAAAACAGGATCAGCCGCTTTGTGGCATGTTTGAAACAGGTTTTTGTGTGGCATGGCCGCATAGAAACAAAAATGAATTCTTGTCGAAAAGGGGCATGTTTAAGAGCTGACGTCACAAGACTTGTTTTGTTTCTTAAGCTAATACGAAGGTGATGACATGCCAATTCTAAACCAAAAATGACTCTATGGAAATGCGGCACGTTTAGGCATTACGTAAAAAAACTGGTTTCTGTCACAAAATTTGAATGTCTCTTGTTTTGGCTTTTGCCAAGGATACAAAGACATATCCATCGTATATATGGGTCTGCTAATTACGAGTTATGGAGTTTGTACTTTGAATAGAAGATGGCATATGAGACGCGAATCTCTTATTTTTAAGTGCTATTTTGAAGTCTAATTTTGGATGTGTCAAACGTTCACAGATCTAGATAAATATTTGCAGGTACTGCAGATTATCCCATATACAGGTTTTAATGTGTCCTTCGCAGTGAAAATCAGTGACCGGTAGCACTAATTTATGAAAAGTTTGGCGGGGGATATTTTCCACTGTTTGTGTTGTTCCAATAAAATACCAAAACAGGTTGTTTCAATAAGAATTCTTGCAAAAGGTATTTTTATTAATCTAAAGGGTTGGTTAAAAAGTAGTTCTTAATTAAAAATTTGAATAAACTTGCCCTGAAAATCTCTAATGCTTAGCAAACTTTCACATGTCAAACACTATTAACTGGGAAATTTGATTCAGGAGGCCCTTTTTAAGACTTAGGAAAAAAGGTTTAACTTTACCGTAAAGAGCAGGGTATTGAGGAGGAGGCACCGCACAAATATATTAATTTCTGTTTTTTTCTTAAGTTTTAGTGCTGCTCCGTGCTTTCAGTTGAAAAATAGTTTTTCTTAAAATTTAATTTCTGATCTTTTTTCGAATAATAACGAGACACACACCTCCCCATTCATGGCAATTTCCCAAAGGAAAACTCCCCCAAGGAGAGTTCCCACGCGCAAGATAGTACCCCCATGAATTTTACCTCGTAAAAGTTCATGCTTACTGCAAATGCCCATCCCCCCCCCCCAAAAAAAAAATCTTGTTCACTATTCTGGACGAAAAATTCTTCTGAACATAATCTAACTCGAAAAAATACTTGTTTTTAACTTTATTTATGATCGTTTTTTTAATTCATACCAAAAATCACCTCTATGTTGAAAATTTTTCAAAGGTCCTTCCCCTCCAACAGGAAGTTTCTTGTGTGGAAAATTTTACAGCAGAGAATTATTACTGATGATAGTTCTTCATGGATTACTTCTCATGAGGTAAATGAGTAAATTTTGCTTATGAATTCAGGCAAACTTCCCCCCGTGTAAAATTTTTGTTGAAGTCAACCATCCCCCCCCCACGATTTTCTGGCGTCCTCTTTCCCTGTTTTTTTTCACTCTTCCTTTAGAATAAACTTGTATATTTGGTCAATTATTGGCCCCTTTGTCAAATTGCCCCCCCCCAAAGATTTTGCTCATTGGCGCTTTTGTCACATTGCCCCACCCCTCCCACCAACATTTTGCTATCGATCCGCCCCTGGACTAGAGCTCTCAATTGCTGATCTAATCAGCATCCTCCAGAGTATCAGTGATCACAAGGTGGAGTTGCAGATGACGAAGGGCAGTCCCCCTTCCATATGTAATAGATCCCTGCTTATTTTGGGATTTAATGATACTCTAATTTCATTTCATGATAACAGCGTAGACCAGAAATATTCCCAGAATGCAGACCAAAAAGTAATCCAGATACATTTTTTAAAGTTTCTTTTGTCCCCTCCTCAAACAATACATATCCCCCCAAAAATAAAAATTCTGGTTATGGCCCTGGTGATTATACATCGTTTTTTACTCCCGCAATGCCCTTGTCTCTCACTTAGAACTAATTCTGTATTTATCTGATGGTTCCATTAGAACTGTGATGTTTTGGCATTAAAATACACAATTTGAGATATCCCCTCCCTCCCAAACTGCAGAATACTCACAGGATTCTATTGTAGAAGTTGAAGGGCCTTTTTAAGTTTATAATTTGTCCACTGCTTACAGATAGGATTTGTTATTGGAAAACTTTGAAGATATTTTGTGCAACCTGCAAATCCCAAATTTTAACTGTCAGCTGTCAAGTTCGTGCTTTCTTTTTCATAAGAAACAACGGTACTTGTTTAGAATCTAGGTACACACGCGAGAAGTGGAGTGTCATTAATTCTAATGAAATAAAACAAAAAAATTGGAGGGCAACTTGGCCCCCTCCCACGCTCATTTTTTTTTCCGAAGTCACCCAATTAAAATTCTGAGATAGCCATTTTGTTCAACATAGTCGAAAATCTAATAAATATGTCTTTTAGGATGACTTAATCCCCCACAGTCCCCAGGGGAAGGGCTGCAATTTATGAACTTTGCCCATTGTTTACATATTGTATTGGTTATTTTGAAGTTTACAGACATTTTCATGAAGGATTTTTTTCTGGTGGGGGGGGGCAGGAGGAGGGGTTACTCGGGAAAATCTTTCCGTGGAGGATGTTTCCTTGGGGTAAGGGACATTTCTATGAAGGAGGCGCCAGATTTCCCAGCATTATTTAAAAACGATCAGAAATTAAATTTAAAAAAAACAAGTTTTTTCAACTGAAAGTAAGAAGCAACATAAGAACTTAAAACGAACAGAAATTATTACGTATATGAGTGGGATCACCCCCAAGTCAATACCTCGCTCTTTACGCTATAGTTTTTTTTTAGTGCTTTCAAAAGAGCTATTTATTCTAATTAAACAGCCTTTGTGATTCAGGGATTTGTGATTTAAACAAATTTTTAACTTTAGCGTAAAGAACGTGGTATTGACTAAGGGGAGAACCCCCTCATATACGTAATAACATATACGTAATAAAAAAAAAAAACAATAAAAAAAACAAGCGATACGGCTCAATAGTAATCAAAACTTTTAAAAACTTTTTTTAATGCTAATTCTAAATATATAAATTTTATTAAGTTTAGTATTACTCATAAAAGGCTACGAGCCTGAGAAAATTTGCCTGAATTTTGAAAGAGAGGGGAAACATCCCCTACAAGTGAAATAATTTTAATGAAAATCACACCGTCAGATTCAGCGTATCAGAAAGCCCTATTACATATGTTTCAAGCTCATATCTGCAAAAATCTGCAACTTTGTATTTTTTGCCAGAAGAAAGATCACGGAGGCGTGTTTATTTTTTATTTCAGGGGTAATCGTACCGACCCATTGGCCCTAGAACATCAAGAGAGAGCTCATTCGAACGGAAATTAAAAGTTAAAGTGCCCTTTTCAGTGACCAAAAATGCTGGAGGGCAACTTGGCCCCCTCCCACGCCCTTTTTTTCCCAATTTCGTCTGATCAAAATTTTGAGATAGCCATTCTGTCCAGCATAGTTGAATAACCCAAAAAATATATCAAACAGTTCGTGGTAACGAACAGTAAGTAAGGAGCGACCCGGCTCAATGGTAACCGAAACTCTAAAAAACGGATTTTTGATACCAATAGATACATCAAAAGAATCAAATTTTAATTCTTTTTTTAAAGTTTCTCTTGTCCCCTCCTCAAACAAAACATATCCCCAAAAAAATAAAAATTCCGGTTATGGCCCTGGTGATTATACATCGTTTTTTACTCCCGCAATGCCCTTGTCTCTCACTTAGAACTAATTCTGTATTTATCTGATGGTTCAATTAGAACTGTGATGTTTTGGCATTAAAATACACCATTTGAGATATCCCCCTCCCTCCCAAACTGCAGAATACTCACAGGATTCTATTGTAGAAGTTGAAGGGCCTTTTTAAGTTAATAATTTGTCCACTGCTTACAGATAGGATTTGCTATTGGAAAACTTTGAAGATATTTTGTGCAACCTGCAAATCCCAAATTTTAACTGTCAGCTGTCAAGTTCGTGCTTTCTTTTTCATAAGAAACAACGGTACTTGTTTAGAATCTAGGTACACACGCGAGAAGTGGAGTGTCATTAATTCTAATGAAATAAAACAAAAAAATTGGAGGGCAACTTGGCCCCCTCCCACGCTCATTTTTTTTCCGAAGTCACTCAATTAAAATTCTGAGATAGCCATTTTGTTCAACATAGTCGAAAATCGGGCACAGCCCCTTTCATATACGGAATAATTTCTGTTCGTTTTAAGTTTTAATGTCGCTCCTTACTTTCAGTTTAAAAAACTTGTTTTTTTTATTTAATTTCTGATCGTTTTTTAGTTAATGCAGCTTTTATTTTGCCTCGCCGGCATTGAATAAGTAAGCAAAATTTGCATAAAAAATTTACTTTTCTTTTGCTAAATGGCTCTCTAAATTTGGTTCTGACGTAATTTACAAATTAATTTACGTAACGAACTTCTATATTCGTATAGTTTTCTTCTGGCAAAAAATACACAGTTGCAGATTTTTGCAGATATGAGCTTGAAACCTATGTTATAGGGTTTTCTGATACGCTGAATCTGACGGTGTGATTTTCATTAAATTTTTTTTCACTTTTAGGGGATGTTTCCCCCCTCTTTAAAAAATCAGGTAAATTTTCTCAGTCTCGTAGCCTTTGATGAGTAATACTAAACTTAATAAAATTCATATATTTAGAATCAGCATTATAAGCCCATTCTTTTGATACATTTATTGACATCAAAGTTCCGTTTTTAAAAGTTTCGATTACTATTGAGCCGTATCGCTTGTTTTTTTTTATTGTTTTTTTTTTTTATTACGTATATGATGGGGTTCTCCCCTTAGTCAATACCACGCTCTTTACGTTAAAAGTTAAAAACTTTTTAATTCACAAACCCCTGAATCACAAAGGCCGTTTAATTAGAATAGATAGCCCCTCCTCCAGCCCCCCCCCACCAGCAAAAAATTCTTCCTGAAAATGTCTGTATACTTCCCAATAACCAATACAATATGTAATGAATGGGCAAAGTTCATAACTTGCAGCCCTTCCCCTGGGAACTGTGGGGGATTAAGTCATCGTAAAAGACATATTTATTAGATTTTCGACTATGCTGGACAAAATGGCTATCTCAAAATTTTAATTGGGTGACTTTGAGAAAAAAAATGAGCGTGGGAGGGGGCCTAGCTGCCCTCCCATTTTTTTTGGTCACTTAAAAAGGGGACTAGAACTTTTAATTTCCATTCCAATGAGCCCTCTTACGATATTCTAGGACCACTGGGTCAATACGATTACCCCTGGGAAAAAAAAACAAATAAACACGCACCCGTGATCTTTCTTCTGGCAAAAAATACAAAATTCCGCATTTTTGTAGATAGGAGCTTGAAACCTCTACAGTAGGGTTTTCTGATACGCTAAATATGATGGTGTGAATTTCATTAAGGTTCAATTACTTTTAGGGGGTCTTTCCCCCTTTTTTCGAAAACCAGCCAAATTTTCTCAGGCGCGTAACTTTTGATGAGTAATATTAAACTTGATGAAACTTATATATTTGAAATCAGAATTAAAATCTGATTCTTTTGATGTATCTATTGGTACCAAATTCCGTTTTTTAGAGTTTCGGTTACCATTGAGCCGGGTCGCTCCTTACTTACAGTTCGTTACCACGAACTGTTTGAAAAGCAAGTTATTTAAAAATACTTCAAATTCAACAGCCCTTGTGTTCTATGACTCATTCCTAAAGGAACGAGTCATAGAACGATAACAAAAACTGACTAGCTTAAAGAGCAAGGGTTGAGAAAGGAGCCGCTCCACTCATATTTAAAATGGCTCTTGTTTCTCTTAAGCTTAAAACTTGGTTTTATAAATGGAATTTCTGATTGTTTTTCAAATTTTGACAAGAAATCCTTTCCTGCTTTCTGTGTAAAATTTGGCTCAGAAATTTCCCTGAATCTTACCATGAAAAATTATTCCCCCGGAAGGGCTTTATACCACTCAAGGACCCCCTTCCCACCAAAAAATACCACTTCCCATTATAATTTTTTTCCTATTCTGCAATGAGAAATACTATATGTGAACGGTGGGCAAACTGCGTAACTTGTAGTTCCTTCTTCTTGGACTATAAGGGATCATTTCCTCCCCAAAGATAAATTATTGGACCTTTCTACTGTTTAAATCAAATTAATAATGCCAAATTTTGATATGTCATTATATGGGTAAAAAGAGGCGTGGAACAATTGTTAGCTACCCTCCAATCTTTGGTTATTCTCAAAGGTCAGTAATATTTGTGATTCACGATCAAATAAGCCCTCTTCTAATCTTCTAGGTTTGGTTTGCTACAATTGGGCATGGGGAACGAAACATGTAAAACCGTATCTCTTCAAGGAAAAAGTACAAAATTCAAGATTTTAGATAGAAAATAGGAGTTAAAACTTCTACACTTAGGCTCTCTAATCAGAAAATAATAAAATGAAAAATAAAATCAAAACAGGTGAGAAAACAAGGATTTTGTCAGCCAGTGGCAAACCATGATGACGAAGAAACAAGCAAATATTTCTACAAGGACCTCCCTCAAGTTGTCCTCAGTGCTAAACAAAAAAGAAAGAAGAAAAAAAAACAACGAAAATTTAACCTTTCGAAGTTTACCCGACAACGACAAAACAGACACTCAAAGTGTCTATGGATTTGACAGTGGAAGAAGACACAACCATGTATTTTATAAAATAATCTCTTATTTAAAATAAAGTATTTATCGATTCAACGTTTCTTGTAATTTTTTTTCTATATGAATGAATACTAGATAGGAATGACACAAAAGGCTAAGTAGAAACAGAGTTGAAGGTATAGAGTGAAAGGATATAAGGATAAAACAATAGCTCCAGAGGGAGCTATTTAGAGGGTTAGAATCACCCTTTTCCAGTGAACATGGCCATTTAAATCCGTTTTAACAAGAGTCCCACTTGATATGAAACCAGTGATAAACAAAATTTCTTATTTGAACGAAAACCATCAAAAATTTTTAACTAAATGTTTTATACAATATCCTTCCAAAAAATATAATTTATACATAAAGGAAACAAATATATTTACAAATAAAATGTCTACTTTTATTTTTGTACATTCTACACCTTAGAAGTAGGTATTTATAAATCCTAAGTTGAAAAGACATCCATTTTTTAAAAAGGGGTTTATCTCTCACTGCCATCTTTATTTCAAAGTACTTACTCTACCACTGAATTCCAGCAAACCCTTAATTATTCAATGCAAATGAACTTTTGCCATTGGTTTCATATTAGCTTATAGAACAAAAACCAGTTTTTTGACATGATGCCTATACGTGCCACATTTCGATAGAGTCGTTTTTGGTTTAGAATTGGCATGTCATCACCTTCGTATTAGCTTAAGAAACAAAACAAGTCTTGTGACGTCAGCTCTTAAACATGCCCCTTTTCGACAAGAATTCATTTTTGTTTCTATGCGGCCATGCCACACAAAAACCTGTTTCAAACATGCCACAAAGCGGCTGATCCTGTTTTCGACCGACCCATTGCCTGGAAGCTCTGGGTGAAATGTTAACTTTGGAGGCCTAATTTTCAACATTTTCCTGGAGACCTTTCATTATTTTTGAACAAAATGATCATCTAAAACTCCGATCCGTTATCGAATACATCGTATCGAAGGAGTTGTGGTAGAACTTCGAAAAGGGCTCATTCGATTGGAAATTGGAGTGACTAGTGCCCTTCTTAATAGTCGAAAGTGATTGGAGGGCAACTAGCCCCCCCCCCAAGCGCATCATTCCCCCAAACACATCCCATCAAACTCCTAGCTATTCTCAAAGAACCTAATGTTGTTGTATTTTTATGTATTTTATTATAAAGGAGTTTATTTTAACTGCCAGATATAATATCAAACCATTAGAATAAAATTAAATATTTTGAAATAAAGTATACATAATAATGTGAGCCCAACCTTCCCAACTACAAACACAAAAGCAAGATTAAAAAGAAAATAATATTAGGTCAATCCCAGGGAAGGTATCACCACTTCATTTCAGGCACGATCCTAGCTATTCTCAAAGAACCTAATGTTGTTGTATTTTTATGTATTTTATTATAAAGGAGTTTATTTTAACTGAAAACTGGACCTGCAGAAACTCATTTTGTTACCAGTATTTTACTTTACTAAAAATCCAGTCAGTAAGGTTTGTTTTCAGTCAAAACAATCTAGAACAATCTAGAAAGAACTAATCTAGAACAATCTAGAACAATCTAGAAACAACACCCCATGAGGTGTTGCAGGACCATGGGTAACTGAAGAATTTGAATGGGTTTCTGGATAGACAATTTCAGTAAAGTGCAAATTATGTTCTGGTCTTGGGAAGGCATAGGGGTTTTGAGTCCAACTTATATTAATTTCTGTTCGTTTTGAGTTTGACTCGGTTATTTATTGTAATTTCTGTTCGTTTTGGGTTTCATTTATTTATCGATGCTGATTTGTGGTAGTTTCACGATTGGTAGATTATTTGATTTTACTTTTGCTCATTTTTTGTTTAATGGAGTTCTTTACTTTTCTTTGAATAACTTATTTTGTGGGAAAAGTTTTTTTTAAATTAATTTCTGTTCGTTTTATATTGACATAGTCTTTTCAGAGAAAAAGAAAATAATACTTTAAATCTTATCGTTTTCTTAAGAATTTATAGTTCGGCCTGCTATTTGTATGTTGGAGAAAAATTTTCAGCAATTTTTAACAACAAACACCCTCTTAAAAATCTGGACACAAATAGTAGTGTTTAATTTAGTTTCATACCTCCTCTAGTTGACCTGAAATGGAAAAGGATTAAAGACATAGGAAGAAACCGAAGACGACGGTGACGGCAACGTTCTTCTGTTCCAAAGACACAATCGCGATGAAATTTCCTACGTCGCCGCACTTGCCAGCAAGTCATTGTCTATTCCTGCGACTAGTGTGACCGCAGAAAGACTATTTTTGGTGGTAGGCCTGATAGTGATTATTATAGTGACTTAGAAAAGAAATGGCCTCAGTCCACACAGAGTGGATAAGTTGATTTTCATTCACGATATCTATAGCCACATCCCGCAGTTGTAATATACTTCTGAAGTTTGCCTGAAGGAGTTTTTTTTCGACGCACTAATATTCAAAGATAAACGATGAAGCTTTATACGGTATTGGAAGTTTTGTATACAGTAATTTTCGAGGAATAAAAATAATACTAATTTTGATTATTAATTCTGTTAGAAAAACATAGCTCTTACATATTTCAACTATTCTGCAAGGATTATGAAATGCCACAGCCATTTCGGTTTTACCAGATTTCTACTTCTCTTGATGAATAATGAAGAAGACCAGCGTCCAGCCAGCGACTCGCAAAGTTTCTACCTCATGAATAGATAGAATATCTTGTAAATAAAAATTGGATTTGAGGAAAACTAAAATCTATTCTATAAATCATATACAACAACTTTCTATATAAACCTTATATGCCCCCAGGGCATAACTTACAACCCTTGCACTGAGGGCTCTGAGGGGGTTATCATCCTAAAAGACCTAATTTCAAGAACTTTCAACTACGTTGAACAAAATGAATATCTCAAAATTTTGATTGGATGTGTTTGGGAAAATGGTGGGCGTGAGAGGGGCGTTAGTCGCTATCCAATCACTTTCAACTATTAAAAAAGGCACTAGCCCTTTCAATTTCCAATTGAATGAGCCCTTTTGAAGTTTCTACGACAACGCTTTCAATGAAAACTTAATATGCCCCAAGGGCATAACTTACAACCCTTGCACTGAGGGCTCTGAGGGGGTTATCATCCTAAAAGACCTAATTTCAAGAACTTTCAACTACGTTGAACAAAATCGATATCTCAAAATTTTAATTCGATGTGTTTGGGAAAATGGCGGGCGCGAGAGGGGCGTTAGTCGTTATCCAAGCACTTTCAACTATTAAAAAATGCACTAGCCCTTTCAATTTCCAATTGAATGAGCCCTTTTGAAGTTTCTACAACAACGCTTTCAATAAAAACTTTATATGCCCCCAGGGCATAACTTACAACCCTTGCCCTGAGGGCTGTGGGGGGAGGGGTTGTCATCCTTAAAGACCTAATTTCCAAAATGTTGAATAAAATGGCTATCTAAAAATTTTGATTGGATGTGTTTGGCGAAAAGGTGGGCGTGAGAGGGGGTTAGTTGCCCTCAAATCACTTTTGACTATTAAAAAGGGTACTAGTCCTTTGAATTTCAAATCGAATGAGCCCCTTTTCAAGCTTCTATGACAAAGATTTCAATAAGAACCTTATATGCCCCCAGGGCATAACTTACAACCCTTGCCCTGAGGGTTGTGGGGGAGTGTCCTCCTCAAAAATATGTTTTCTATCTGGAAATCAACTACCCTGAACAAAATGGCTATCTCTAAATTTTTATTAGATGTGTTTGGGGGAATGATGGGTGTGGGAGAGGCTAGTTGCCCTCCAATCACTTTCGACTATTAAAAAGGGCACTAGCCCTTTGAATTTCTAGACGAATGAGCTTTTTTTGAAGTTTCTACAACATTGCCTTCTTTAAAAACCTTATATACCCCCAGGGCATAACTTAAAACCCTTGCCCTGAGGGATGTGGGGGAGTGTCCTCCTCAAAAACATATTTTCTATCTGGAAATCCACTACGTTGAACAAAATGGCTATCTAAAAATTTTGATTGGATGTGTTTGGGGGAATGAAGGGCGTGGGGGGGGGGGCTAGTTGCCCTCCAATCACTTTCGACTATTAAAAAGGGTACTAGCCCTTTGAATTTCCAATCGAATGAGCCTGTTTTGAAGTTTCTACGACAACGCCTTCTATAAAAACCTTATATGCCCCCATGGCATAACTTAAAACCCTTGCCCTGAGGGTTGTGGGCTATCTCAAAATTTTGATTGGATGTGTTTGGGGGAATGATGGGCGTGGGGGGGGGCTAGTTGCCCTCCAATCACTTTCGACTATTAAAAAGACCACTAGCCCTTTGAATTTCCAATCGAACGAGCCTGTTTTGAAGTTTCTACGACAACACCTTCAATGAAAAAGCTTATATGCCCCAGAGCATAACTTAAAACCCTTGCCCTGAGGGATGTGGGGGAGTGTCCTCCTCAAAAAGATATTTTCTATCTGCAAAACAACTACGCTGAACAAAATGGCTATCTCAAAATTTTGATTGGATGTGTTTGGGGGAATGATGGGCGTGGGGGGGCTAGTTGCCCTCCAATCACTTTCGACTATTAAAAAGGGCACTAGCCACTCCAATTTCCAATCGAATGAGCCCTTTTCGAAGTTTCTACGACAACTCCTTCGATACGAAGTGCCCGAGTATGGAGAACCAAAAAAAAAACACATTGTGCCCACATCGTTCTTTACTTAGGCAGCGCTAGCGCGCTGCCTATCATAGGCAGGCTAAAAGCGTGTGGTGAGACAAAATTTAAAGCCTATTTTAGTGTCGAATTATCTGGGCTTAAGAGGTTTAGGTTGCCGGAGAGAAAAAATTTATGAAACTGTAAAGACTTTAAAATTTTGAGATGCGTTTTTATTTAGCGCTTTACCGGCAGAACGTCCTATAATCAGCCAATCAGAAATCAGTTTTTTATGCTGGGTAAAAGAAAAAAACATTTTCTCGTAGTTTTTCGGTTGATTGGCTTTACAAATTGTGTGTAAAAACCCAAACTAAACCGAGGTTTAGACCAGGGACGCATAATACTTGAAAATTATTATGCGTCCTTTCAACAGCTATTGGCCGGATAATATAGGATACCTGACAAAAAAAACTTGGTTCAGCCTGTATAGATGCTTTAAGTATTTTGTGGTTTGTGATTCAATACTACGGACAACTCGGGAGACCTGACCCAATCAAAACTGGACACAAACCAGATTTAAAGTTTGTGACACCACAAACCAGCCAAGTAGGTTGGTGACACCATCTACTTTCTGGGTTCTTGGTGACACCAAGTGCCAGCCAAGTAGGTGACAAAGTAAGTCTACTTCGTCACCTAAAGACATGTCCTGTTTTTGTAGTAATTTTAATTTATGAATATGGCTTTTCTACAAAACAATACAGGAGCTTTGGGCTTAACCCCCCTGAATATTTAAAAAGATAAAAGATAAGTGTTCTTTGTTATAATGATCATGGTATGCGGTAATTGCTTCAAAAAGACTTCTCCGTGGTTAGAACCTCCCTCCTGAACTAAATTGAAAACCATCTAGGACATAGTTGCAGAGCCATCGGCTATGCCTCCTATCCAATGTAGACCTTAGCTGTAATAATATGGTATGTAACTGTGTATAACTCGTTTAAAAACAATATGCTTGTAGCCTACCATAAAAATCTCAAAACCGAACAATAAGAATCTAAACGTTTACAGGGGCACAGCTGTCAATAGAACTATAGGCTTGTACCTGGTTGAAATATATAATTTTCAGTGTATAGAGTGAATTGCAATATGCCAAAAACAGTCTATGAGTTTTGCCACCACAATTATTTAAAGCCTAGGAACTAGTGAATTATTCTGCCCAGATCTTTTAAATGCCAATTTGAAGTCCCTCTTGAACTGTCCTGAAGCTTTTAATTTGCTGAAAACATGATTCATATGGCAATCTCCTAACATGAAAAATACTTACACATCGTTTTCCAATATTTTACAGATGAGTATCCATTAAAAAGTAAATATTCATTCTATCCAATAAATATATCCACAACACAAAAGATCACACACGGTATCGTTAAAATCCACAGAACTCAAGATAAACTTTCACCACAATCTTGTCAATTTTCTAAGCCTTCGCCTTCATAACGCAAATAGCTAGAACTAAAGAGTGCTAAGAAAAATCAATATTCCCTGTGCTCGATTCCCTGGAAACTTTTGGTTAACATGAGAGTCATCTTTTGGCTCAAGGAGGGAATATTGTGCGCATAAAAGCTGAAAACTTAGTCTGTGTAGAGGAAATTCTATCATATTTTACCGGTTAATTCTCTCTCTCTCTCTCTCTCTCTCTCTCTCTCTCTCTCTCTCTCTCTCTCTCTACATATATATATATATATATATATATATATATATATATATATATATATATATATATATATATATATATATATATATATATATATATATATATATATATATATATATATATATATATATATATATATATATATATATATATACATATATATATATATATATATATATATATATATATATATACATATATATATATATATATATATATATTATATATATATATATATATATATATATATATATATATATATATATATATATATATATATATATATATATATATACATATATTTACAATCAAAGACAAATAATGAAAAGAAGTAATTTTTCCTAGAAAAAAAGGTCGTTTAAGTTCTAGACATGAAGTTCGACTATCCTCTTATCAATCTACTGTTTAATTCATACGTGTCTCTAAATCCAGAGAGTTAGAGACACTCTCTGTTTCTAACTCTCTGTAATCGGAAATATATATATATATATATATATATATATATATATATATATATATATATATATATATATATATATATATATATATATATATATATATATATATATATAAATAAATATATATATATATATATATATATATATATATATATATATATATATATATATATATATATATATATATATATATACTATATATATATCTACTATATATATATGTATATATATATATATATATATATATATATATATATATATATATATATATATATATATATATATATATATATATATATATATATGTATATATATATATATATATATATATATATATATATATATATATATATATATATATATATATATATATATATATATATATATATATATAGATATGTATATATATATATATATATATATATATATATTTATTTATTATAAATAGAAAGTTAGGTCATTACATAACTAAAACTTAATTAAGGAATTATTCTCTTCAAGGGTTGTTTCTTAGAAATCATTGAAGTATTTTCATCAATATGACAATGTTCAACGCCAATGCTTGCAAAGGTCGTCATTAAGTTTACAAAAAAAAATACTTCGTCTACTTCGTCCTAAACTTCCATTATCGAACGAACTAAAGATTGTTCATAAGAATTAACATTGTTTTTGTTCTGGCACTTGTTTGAGATTCCTATTATTCTATGATACGAGCAGAGGAAGGAGGAAACAGAAGTTGCACGAGAGACGAAGTTCTAAGCACGGTCCAAGCCTGTCTAAGCAAAGGGAGGAGTATTTACGGAGACTTGAGCTAAAGAGTAGAGTAATTGGAGGGAATTAGGGATGGTTTGCGAGGCATACTCCTCCCCTTTTATTATGGAAATGACAGTTGTTTTTTTTTTTAAATGCCAGATTCGAAATATCAAAGCTGAGATGGGCATTACCCTTCACTCCACATCCATGTAACCTTAATTCTTTGCAGCGCTTCACTGAAAGCATTCCAAATTGCAAAACATAAAATCAGTCTTTAATTGCAATGTTTTTCATTAATTTGGTTTCATAGGCAGCGTAATAGCGCTTCCTAAGTAAAGAGCGATGTAGACACAATGTATTATTAATTTTTTTTTTTTTTTTTTTTTTTTTTTTTTTTTTTTTTTTTTTTTTTTTTTTTTTTTTTTTTTTTTTAAACCAGGACACTTCGTATAGAACAAGTCGAAAAAACTTCAAAAGGGGCTCATTCGATTGGAAAGCGAATGTTCAAGTGCCCTTTTAAATGTTCAAAGTGATTGGAGGGCAAGCAGCCCCCCAAGCCCATCATTCCCCAAATACATCCAATAAAATTTTTTAGATAGCCAATTTGTTAAATGTAGTTGAAAGATCCAGCAATTATGGCTTTGAGGATGACACCCCCCCCCCCCTAATGACACTCAGGTCAAGGGTAGTAAGCTATGTCACGGGTGCATATAATATTTTTATGGAAGGGATGGTCACATAAACTTCGGAGGGAGTTCAACGGACTGGAAATCAGAAGTTCTAGTGCCCATGTTAAGAGTCAAAGTGAGCGGAGGACAACTATACCCCCCTCCCCTCGTGTCCTGTTTTCCCCAAATGCATCCGATAGATATTTTGAGATAGCCATGTATTCAAAAACAGTCTAAATATCACATTACAAGGCCTTTTGGGTGAAAACAATCTCCCAGAGTCTGAGGGCAAGGGTTGTAAGTTATGACCAGGGGACATAAGTTTCTTATGGAAGGGGTGGTTGTGTGAACTTTAGAGGAAGCTCATTTGATTGCAAATTTAAAGTTCTGGCTCTCTTTTAAGAATCATAAGTGATGGAGGGAAACTATCCCGCCCTCCCCTCTCTGACACTCTCTTTTCCCAAAATGCATCCGATCGAAATTGTGAGATAACCATTTTGTTCACGATAGTCGAAAGAGCATATAACAATGCCTTCAGGGTGGACACCCTCCCCCTGATCATAGGGGCAAGGGTTCTAAGATATGCCCCAGGGCATTAAAGGTTTTTAGGGAACGGATGGTCGCATAAACTTTGGATCGGATGGGTTTCATTTGATTGGAAGTCGGAAGTTTTAATGCCCTTTTTAAGAGTAAAAAGTGAATGGAAGGCAACCAGTTCCTCCCCTAAAATCCTATCATTCCTCAAAGTCCATCCGACCAAAATCTTAAGAGACCTACTTGGTTCAGCATTTTTGAAGGGTCTATTAATTATGTCTTTTGGGATGTCAATCTCCCCAGAGTCCTCAGGGCAAGGGCTGTAAGTTAGGTAATTCGCTCATTTCTTACATATAGTATACATTATTGAGAAAGATATGCATGTTTGAACTCTACTTTCCAAGAAGAGCAAGAGCATTTAGGTGAACGTTTCAGAAAATTTTTTGGGGGTGTTGAACTAAAACAAAACACGTTATGTGTATAAGGACTGTCAAAAGGGCGGAATTCAGGAATTACTGGGTATATTCATCCGGAAGTTTCAGGAAATGATAAGGGAGATGATCAAAAAGGCAATATTTGTATGCTACCACTGCTACTACAGCTGCCACTACTATTACTGCTACCACTACTACTGCTGCTGACATACTACTCCATTTACCATATTGAGGGGAAATTTTTAATTAAGTCTAAAGATGTTATGTGACTGTACATTGTTATAATAGCTTATCTCAAAAATTGATTTGGGTATTATGTTGGAGCTTTCAAAGAATATTAAAAGGGGAGCATCATCTGACCAAAAGACAATATGTGCACGCTACTACCAATACTACTATCACTGCTACATAACTACTACTACATCAATTACTACTTCTATTGCAACTATTTGTAAAGACAATATGTTAATACCATGCTGCTAATAGTACCACTACTATTACTATTAATAATACTACTAGTAATACCAATACTACTACTGTGACCACTACTATTACAACTATGCATAAGGGTTCGAAAATGAAGTTGAAGACAGTTTTGGTGTGCGAAGTTGAAACTAAGGGATGTTGAACTGACCAAAAGAAAATATTTGCATCCTAATGCTACTTCTTCTACTCATACTACTACTGTTGCTACTATTATTACTGCTACTGCCACTACTACTGCCACTAAAGCCAAGGCTACTACTATTAATTCTACTGCTGCTGAAACTAAGGGTATTAAGGCGAAAATTTTGGGAAATATTGAAACTGTATGGTACTAAATCAAAAGACGCTGTGCCCATACAGGTTGTCAAGAGGACGTATAAAAAATGCTTCAGAAGCGGGTGATGGTATTAAGTTTAAACTTACAGCGTGTATTGAAGGAGATGTTGAAGAAACCAAAGGTGCTATGTGCATACTGCTACTAATGCTACTACAACTATTGCTACTACTAAGCTAAGAGTATTAAGATCAGTGGCAGATCTAGGGGGAGGTTGAGTGGGTGCCCCCCCCCCAACATAGTCTAAAGTAGTGTAATTTTCTTAATTAACGCAAGTTTGCGTTAAATTAACTTGCTCCCAACGCACGTTTATTGGGTCAACCTATTTTGCGCCCCCCCCCCTAAAAAATATCCTGGATCCGCCCCTGATTAAGATAAAGCTTTCAAGAATTATTTTGGCAGATGTTAAACTCAATCATAAAGCTCTAGTGCCCTTTTTAAGAGTCAACAAATATTTGAATGTGAGCAGTCTTCCTCCCAAGCCAATTCATTTTCTAAAGACATCCAATCAATGTTTTGAGACTGCCATTTTTGTCAGTATAGTAGAGCAATCCAGTAGCTATGTCTCTGGGGACACGTGTATTTCAAACCCCCCCCCCCTTTATATAATAGGTCCGTTATGCTTTAAAACTAAATGTTGCTTTAAAACAAAATCAAAAGACACTGTGTGTATGGTTGCCAATAAGACACCTCATCTATAAATCGAGAATAACTGGGGATACTAAGTTGAAACTGTTGAGGCTACTATTATTACTACTTCTGTTCTTACAATTTAAATAAATCAAAAGAGTGTAAGTGTATCCGGTTTGTCAAAGAGCATATATAGAATTTTCTGGGAATGATTTATGTTTTATTTTTCAGGTAAACTAGAGGAGGTATAAAAATAAATTAAACAACCCTATTTTTGTCAGGATTAAATATAAGTGAAAAAGTTCCTCCAGCATACAAATAGCAAGCGAAACTATGAATTCTTATAAAAACCGAAAAGATATAGAATATAATGATTTTTCCACGGAAAAGACGATGTCAATAAAAAACAAACAGAAATTAATTTTTTAAAAAGCTCCAATGAACCAATAATGAACAGAAATAAAGTCACAAGTAGGGGAAGGGGTACTATTTCTACCAGTACAAGATTGCTGGACCATTTCTAGGTCAATCAGAGGGCTACAATACAACTAGTAAATGATTACACGCCTATTTCTAAGCCAATCGTAGAGCTAGAAATACTAACCGGAGATATATTTGGAGCTTTTGTGCATAATTAATTGTTTTGTATTTCACTGCTTTATAGAAAATTAAAACCCGTTTTTCTTGTTTAAAAATTTTTTTTTTGTTACTAACCGGAGTGACATCAGACCAGATTTCTGGGAATTAATTAGCTTGGATTTGCGCAATATTCCCAAGAGGTATTAGCAAGCGATACCAATATAAGGAAGGATTGTCAGTATAGTTGATATTAGTGTGAAAATAGAATTCAAGGAGTGAGAACAGTTTCACTTTACTCATTTATTTATTTGTCGAGATATATATTTGCAATAATGAGTGGTATATTTACACTATTGGAAGTCAATAGTGGAACTGGTAGCGGCAGCAGCAGCACTGATACATCAGCACCAAATATTGCGGTAGAAATCACAAGAGGATCTTGACTTTGTCTCGAGTGGGAAGAAGTGTAGGCAAGATACGTGATATTTTTGAATAAATTTAAATTGGAGGACCAATATGCTTTGCTGTGAAAGTCGATATAATACATATACACAGACTTCGAAGTGCATTAAATGCAATAGTGAAGTATATTGAGGACAATAAGTTATATCGGTAATTGTATACGTGTAATATATTATTGTTGTAATTATGCTCACACACAATAAAATTGTTTTGAAATCAAAAATGTTCCCTTCTTTTTAGTTAGATTTTCATTTTAAGGTAGGTTATGGAATATTCTTGAAGTAGAACAAAACGTGGTTAGTCTAGAGTCAGCAGTGAGAGTGTTAGGATTGAAAAATGGATGAATTTGAGAAAGTGAGAATTAAGTCCAATCTTGTGATTATGGAAAAACGTTTGATTCTAGATGACAATTTTCTCGAGTTATCTCTTCAACGGAAAATATTTTCTCAGGGAACACTTGACAATATAATGAAAACTGATTCTCCACCGTTGGACTATTCTATGAAGCTTTTACGACGTGACTCAAATATTTTTACTCAATTTATAGATATATTAATTGAAACAAAGCAAAATAATATCGTGGATATACTTTTAAATACATTGTAATAGATTCTATATAGATGAGTCTCTTCAAAACAGGTTATGTAACGTCACAGAGTTACTCCTCTCTCCTCTCCCCCCTCTGAATTTATCGAACGCGGATCAGTTTCTTTTTAGCTGTGAGAGAGTTAACACTGGAAACCAAAAAATGTTTTATAAATGTCCACTATGTATGTATACTCTTGGCAGTTGATCTTCATGTGAGAATTGTACAATTATTGATGATTAAAATGAAAAGTGCAAATTATGCAATCTGTGTAAATTACATAGAGGATATACAGTACAAATTAAAGGCTGTAATTCATGTCTTGAAGAGATTTGTGACTCTCACCCTAGAGGGAACTATGCTCCAATTGTTACTATGGCAAATGTGATCAGTGGAAGAATACTTATCCTGGTATGATTGGAAGGAATCCTAAACGAGATTTTAGTTTATTTGTACGAGATTGGTATCGTCGTGGTTTTAAATTATTTGGGAGGAAGAATCAGGTCTACGATTCAACTGTTGGGGTAACAAGACAATTTGGTTTCTACGTAATCGTTGTGACGACAATGCCTATTATGAATATAAACCTAGTGATTTTTATTTGGCTGTTACAGAATGTGATTTACCACTTGAAAACACTGTATATGATATTGCTTCAAATAGACGAATTGAAAGACGTGAATTTCACAATATGAATGCGAATAATATCATTGACTATAGAAAGACATATGATAAGAGTGAAGTTACATTGTACTGTAGAAAATGTGACCCTGACTTTTTAGCCAATCAAGATCAATATACAGTGAATTCAAACTGCTATTCAGACTGCTATTAACAATGATTAGGGTATTGTTTGCACTTTGAATTTTTCCAAGGAAGTCCGATGGTAAATATTAGGATCTGTATTTGGACATGTAGGCATTCATATTAAACACACTGATTATTTGACTAGTGTTCGTGGTGCAAGGTCTAGTATAATACTGACTTCGGGAGTGATTTCCCAATAGATTTCAAATTGATTTAAAGAAATAGTGCGATACTCTCAGGTAATGGGTCGGTAAATGTACACTCTAAACGCACACTCCCCGTTCGTAATATACTCATATCTTGAGTGCCAGACAAGTCTAGTACAATGATACCACGTGTTTTAGCGAACATATCTTCGGTATACCATTTTCAAGTAGTTGTGAATCATGATCTAGGGTTTGCATTGTCAACTCATACAATGCCCTGTAGGATTTATCAAAAGATAGATTGTAGAGTGGGATTCCATTTACTTTGCAGACAAGAGATGAAAGCACAAACATCTCAAATTTATGTGGACAACCAGTCTACGATCCTATTGCACTAGCACTTTTTCCAAATGCCAATGCTTATTTTGATGGAATTTCACCATTGATAAGGGATGAGTCGGTGAAGGTGCGCGAGCCTTTGGCAATATGATGTTGATTCGTGATTGAATGACGAAAAAGTAGTTTATTATTATTATTTCCACTGGCTCTCAGTTTTTCCACTGCCAAAGCAACAGAACTCACAACCTGCTGCTTTTGTACATGTAGTATTGCCAAGGTGAGAGAGAGAGAGAGTTACATCAGGATTGGCAGGAAGTTCCTTTCGTAAAATGAAATAGGATGGAGCAAGCGTAAATTTTATATTCACTTTAATATTTCGTGGTAGCCATTAGGGTTTATTAAATATCTCATGATATATTTTTCCAACTAGATGTAATTCACTAGTTGTAGCATTTTTAAGTGCATCTGTACTCTCAGTATCTGTAATATATTCATACCCATTGGAGAGGCTTCTCAATTCCTTGCATGACTTGGGTGTCATCAACATAAACTACACATAGCTTATATAACTTTAGAGGTTGCTGCTTGTGCTCACCCGTATTCCATTTATGTAGACACTGATTTGGCGAAATAAATTATGTAATATACAATTTTCATGGTATATTCCATCAGCACGAATTGGCATTCTATTTTCAGATTTCTTTACTATCATATGTAAATATATAAATGTCAAAGACATGTCCATAAAGTAGTCTTCATTGGAATAAATGTGAAAGTGGATATTATCGGAGAGCGGTTTTTGTGGCAAAAATTGTTTATAGTATCCATGTTTTACACTCACATCGACATTTTCTGCATTGAATAGACTTAAAGATGAAGTGATTGAAGGATGGGAATCCTTATGCGTTAGATATGCCATTGTTCAGTCTATGAAAAGAAATTCAGTTTCGATCTTACAATTCTCTTCCTGGGACATCTTCTTCTTCTTCTACTGCTTATTGCACTTGTCGTTTTTTTCCTTCTTTTCTTTGACAGGAGCGATGTCTTTCGTTTATGATCTGAGTAGAGACTGATGAGTGATGTATTGTTTCTCATCCTTTTAAACCTTTTTCATTTTGTTGAGATTTCAATTGGTCGCCAAGGGTTCGCGCACTGGACCTAAAATTTGCCGAAGCACTTTTTTTAAAATCCTTGCCATAGCTTCAATCTTATAGTGTGGAGGATTCAAAATCTGTCGCAGCCGGAACAATATATTTTTTTAATCAGAGGTAGTGCAGAGCGAAACAGCTTAGCAAACCAACTGCCAAGACCATAACCAGACACTGATGAACGACCTTTGTAATTGTCCATTCCATTGCCCAGTTGTCTTGGGCCAAGAGTATTAACATAGCAGTCAATATCAGGACAAATGAATACCACTTTTCTATTAGACATCTTGTTTTTGAATACTGACAACGGTGGGTCGAAAATGGCATGTAATCACAGCCAAACCTTTTGATATTGCTAGAGGATCACCTAATTCAGTTCTTAGTGTTAACTGGCAGAGTTCCAAATAGGAAGTGTTTACGGGGATATAGTGAAGATGCTTTATATTGTAATGATGAATATGATCTTGATTGGTCTTTCTGAATATTTCAACAAATGAAACATAAATAAATATACAAGTGTGCGAGGAAAAGGCAGGTGGGTAGTCAGCAAAAATAACATTAGTGTTTCCGGCACTTTTACCATTGATTATATTAAGTTTAAAGCCAAGAACGTCGTTTAGAATATCATTGAGAATATCCTTTTCATTGGTAATGGGTGAACTAAAGTAGTTCACCCATTGGTAATGGGTGTAGATCTTGCCCTCTTCCTTTGAATAGTTGAAATGAAAGGCTCCTTATTTAAGAGCGGAAATTCTTTTATTGATAGAGCGACATAAATCATCCATACAAGTGAGTTCCTCGTATGGTAATTCAACATGTGGATAATCTAACCAATTGATCTTTTGAATTTTATATTGTTCGCTAACGGGTGGTGGCCAATCATAGGGTCTAATATTTATATCATATATGCGATCTTTTCTCAGGATATCATAGGTATTTTTGAGAATACAGTCGACAAGAGCCACTTTATACGCGCCGCCAAATTTGATGGCGGGATAGAGTTTCGTACAAAAATCACTTGTTTTATTTAAATCATTATGGAGAGGGTCGGAGACATTGGACTCGAATGTATCTTAGAAATCATTGGGCATTGTCTATGTCTTCAACTGCATCCCAAGAATCAAAATCAGAGTTGTATCCTAGTCAACGAACAATCAACTGTCTCTTGCATCTGCGAGTACGGCTCTTTAATATCTTTTCAATTTGATAAATTTTACTACTGTTTCTAACTTTTTATATTCATAATCATAAAAACCGCCGAGAACCTCATCATCTTTGGTGTCTCGCAGACGATATGTCGAAGGTTCGGGGTCTAGGATTTTTGCCACTTTAAAAAGTTCAGTTGACCATAAATAATTCCCCTTTTCAAAAATATTGCTGGTTCTATTAATTCGAATAGTATTACCAACATTGAATTTTTTCTTCACAATTTTTTTTTCACTGGAATATTGCTTAAGAAAAATGTCAAATGTATTTTCACTGCAATGAACTTCCTGAGGGCTAACATTGGACAGAGACTGATGGGTTCGATGGTTATATATTTGCATGATTTTGTTTAAATCATGATTAAAAGCAGCAGTATTTTGCAGTGTACAATACCTCAAAATTAAAAGACGAATCGTTCTTGTCAATCGTTCAGCCACTGCAGCCTTTATCGGACTGTGACTATGATAGAGCTTTGTATTATATTTCAATAGAACCTTTTGCACATGTGGATTAACAAATTTCCTACCATGATCACTATGAATGGTTCTAAAGTTATCTTTTTCAAGAATAATTTTTAAAGCCTGAGCAACTTCAACACCTCTCTTTGATCGCAAAGGAACAGCATATGCATAGCGACTATAGACACTGATTGCCACTAGAATATATTTTTAGGGTGTATCGTGACGTCTTTGAATCTCATCTAGAATTAAAAGATCTGCTTGCATTATGTGCAGTGGGAAAAAGGCTTTAGTTTGTCGATATTGTTTTCCATGAAGCCTATGATTTCGATGTAGAGTGTAACTCGGTTCATTTTCTAGATAATTCTATCTAGATACTTGAAATCTAGATTTTCTAGATTTTGCATTATTTTCAAAGTGCTGTTGACACCGCCACTGATGTCAAAGGCAACTTTAGAGAGTGCTGTGAGGTAACTTAGACTTCCCAGTTCACCAATATTTTCGTAAACATGGTTTAAAACTTCATCCATTTATAACGCAAACACGTAATGTAATGCCCGCTACCTATTTGTAAACTAAGAAAAAATAGAATATAAAACACTATTTACAACATTTAGAAGATGAGAATTCCCCATGGCAAAATAGAATGTATATTATAGGGAAATTGTTGTCCTCCAAAAAAAAACCACCCAGCAAGTACTAGTACTATGTTGAATTTAAGTTAATTTATCCTGACCGAGTTGTTTTCGATAGTCCATACATTCAACTCGATCTGAAATACGGTAGTGACCATGGGGGAGTACTTTCACACCATCCGCAAGTACACAGAGCTTGTCGGATATGTAAGACATGACATTTTTTTCCACTCTAACAGATTAATTTTTAAATTGTAGAGATCGAATAGCCATTACTTTTGCTCTTGGCACTAAACTACTCTCAACACAGTTTCTGTAGACACTCATGTCGAAATTATTTTTACAAAGTGTGTAGGCACTCCTTTGCACGCTTGTTTTATATCCTTATCGTGTGTTTTCACACAGTATACTTTCGGACCAGGGAAAGTCCCATTGGATATTAAATCACTCCCCGTCTCCGACTTTAACATTTACAATTGATTGGGGGCCTGTCGTTTCACCAACTCAGGATAGATGCTCTCATTCCAATTCGTGTAGTCCATCCCAGAGCTGATATGCGTATCATTTTCCAAATCTTTCAATTAATTCTCGGTGTTTAACTTTTAAAAATAAAGAATCAGTGTCTCCATACTACACTTGAACTTCCCCCTCCCTTGGCCATTGTACCTTACACACATTGTTAAAGAATGATAACATGAGTTTCTTGGAAATTTCCAGTACTTAACTCCCTCCCGCAATATTCTTATTCAGAACGACATTTCTCTTTTTTCTGTGTAGGAGAACCATATTTGAGTCTAAGACAGTGATTGTGGTGAAGTTGGGATCGGCGACAATTCGAGCAAATTCTTGGGGGCAGGTTACGACGTCACAACAAGATCTGTTTCGTACGGTTTCACACATTTTCCCAAAAGCTGTATTTAAAATAAGTTTATAGATTTCTTTTTCAACTTTACTTTTTGCATGTGAAAGTTTACTGACAAACGTGTCAATGAACATTTTCAAATAGGGTTTCTGGTCGAATTGTAGGGCTCTTTGTATCTTTTTAACCCTGAAACCGTTGGTCACCATCCACCGAAATAGCACACGGTAAACAACAATATTCTGTTTCGGGTCCAGATCTGCAATTAGTTTCTGCTTGGAGGGGGTTCAATTCAAAATTTGCACTTTACTGAAAAAATATACAAATTAATGTGCATTGTCAGTTTAATATACATATACTGATATTTACTATTCAAAATATTATTTTATTTATTAAAGTTATAAAAGTAAAAACATTTATATTTTTTATAGTTATAAAAGTAAAAACATACTAGTCATTTTAATTTCCAATCGAATGAACCCTTTTTGAAGTTTCTACGACGACACGTTCTATAAAAGCCTTATATGCCCCCAGGGCATAACTTACAACCCTTTCCCTGAGGGCTGTGGGGGAGCGTCCTCCTCAAAAACATAATTTCTATCTGGAAATCCACAACACTGAACAAAAGGGCTATCTAAAAATTTTGATTGGATGTGTTTGGGGAAAAGGTGGGCGACAGAGGGGAACTAGTTGCCCTCAAATCACTTTCGACTATTAAAAATGGTACTAGACCTTTAAATTTTCAATCGAATGAGCCCTTTTTCAAGTTTCTACGATAAAGATTTCAATAAAAACTTATATACTCCCAGGGCATAACTTATAACCCTTGCCCTTAAGACTGTGAGGGGAGTGTCCTGCTCAAAGGTATAACTTCCTGAACTTCGACTGCGTGGAACAAAATGGTTATCTCAAAATTTTGATTGGATGTGTTTGGGGAAATGGTGGGCTTTGAAGGGGTGTTAGTTGCCTTCCAATGACTTTCGACTATTAAAAAGGGCACTAGCCATTTAGATTTCTAATCGAATGTGCCCTTTTTGGAGTTTATACGGCAACGCTTTCTATAAAAACTTTATATAACCCCAGGGCATAACTTAAAACCCTCTTCCTGAGGGCTGTGAGGGGGGTGTCTTCCTCAAAAACCTAATTTACAGAACTTAAAACTACGTTGAATAAAATGGCTATTTCAAAATTTTTATTGGATGTGTTTGGGGAAAAGGTGGGCGTGAGAGGGGGGTTAGTTGCCCTTCAATCACTTTCATATATTAAAAAGGACACTAGCCCTTTCAGTTTCCAATCGAATGAGCCTTTTTTGAAGTTTCTATGACAACGTCTTCTATAAAAACCTTATATGCCCCAGGGCATAACTTAAAACCCTTGCCTTGAAGGCTGTGGGGGAGTTTCCTCCTCAAAAAAATAATTTCTATTTGGAAATCAACTACGCTGAACAAAATGGCTATCTCGAAATTTTGGTTGGATATGTTTGGGGGAATGATGTAAGTTGGGGGGAGGCTACTTCTCCCCCCCCAGGATTGGATGTGATCGGATTAGATGTGTTTCGGGAAATGGTGGGCGTGCAAGGGGTGTTTGTTGCCTTCCAATCACTTTTGACTATTAAAAAGTCCACAAACCTCTCCAATTTCCAATTGAATGAGCCCTTTTCGAAGATTCTACAACAGCTTCTTCGATGCCAAGTGCCTTGCCCTAAAGGAAAAAAAAATAAATGATACATTGTGCTAAAATTGTTCAGGACATAACTTACAACCCTTGCCCTGAAGGCTGTAGGGGAGTGTCCTCCTCAAAAAAATAATTTCTATTTGAAAATCAACTACGCTGAACAAAATGGCTATCTCAAAATCTTGATTGGATATGTTTGGCGGAATGATTTACGTGGGGGGGGAGGCTACTTCCCCCCCCCCCAGGATTGGATGTGATTGTATTAGATGTGTTTCGGGAAATGGTGGGCGTGGAAGGGGTGTTTGTTGCCTTCCAATCACTTTTGACTATTAAAAAGTCCACAAACCACTCCAATTTCCAATTGAATGAGCCCTTTTCGAAGATTCTACAACAGCTTCTTCGATGCGAAGTGCCTTGCCCTAAAGGAAAAAAAAAATAATAAATGATACATTGTGCCAAAATTGTTCAGGGCATAACTTAAAACCCTTGCCCTGAGGTTTGTGGGAGAGTGTAGTCCTCAAAAACATCTTTTCCATCTGGAAATCAACTACGCTGAACAAAATGGCTATCTCAAAATATTGATTGGATGTGTTAGGGGGAATGATGTGTGTCGGAAGGGGGGGGGGCTAGTTACCCTCCGATCAATTTCGACTATTAAAAAGGGCACACGCTACTCCAACTTCCAATCGAATGAGGACTTTTCGAAGTTTCTACGACAACTCCTTCGATACGAAGTGCCCGGGTATGGAGAAGAAAAAGAAGAAAAAAGAAAAATAAATAATACATTGTGCCCATATCGTTCTTTACTTAGGCAGCGCCATCGCGCTGCCTATGATAAGTCATGATCCACATCGGTGATTAGACCTATTTCCTACCTACTGATTTTTAGAATTAAATTCATTACCAGGTGTGGTGTTGAAAAATAGTACCCAATGTCTAGGCCCGAATTCCGAATAGATTTGGTCTGTGTTTTTGCAGACAATATCTAAAAGAGTTAACACATCGCTTGCTAAGTACATTCTACAAAAATCCCAACCATTTTCACAGCCTCCCTTAGCCCATACCCTCTTGGTAATTTCATAGTCTTCGGCAGTGCATTCACTATCGGTAAGTGAATTATAGAATGCTTCGATGGGAGGGAGTTTCTCCTCACTTAACCTTGCGCCAGAATTGTAATAATCATATGCATATATGCCTTTACAGGTTAGTAAGTCATATATTTCATTGTCGGGAAAGTGATGTTTAAGCAGAGGGAAACTATCGAAATTGTCACTTTTTTGCACTTGAATGAGTTGGCTGAGAGCTTTGAGGAAAAAACTATAAGAATCTAAAAACGAATTTTATTCCAACAAGTATGCCCATTATCCACTGTTTGCAACTTGAATTCTAAAAGCAACAACTTCTCAGCTGATTTTAGTATAATATTTTAGGTAAATGAGTTATCCACCCAGGGGCTATCTGAAACTCCCTCTCTGTGCATACGTGCCAATGCCGGTAAAATAAATTTCAAATCATAATTTGAATTGTGATGAAAACTGGTATAAAGAACTGCTGGCGCACATTCACATTGCACGATTGATGTGCTTCGCCACGAAAAGTACTACCCCCTGATGATATTTCCTGCCATAAACGATCATGGTACCGGACTTTCCCCTTTCTCCCCTTAGTCTTTTTTTCCCTAGTCCCTTTCCTCTTAGCCCCTCTTCAAATTACCCCTTACGTACCCAACATATTTTCCTATTTTTAATTGCCAGACGATCCTCTGCTGATAGAATCATTGGGTAATGTCTATGTCTCAAGCGGGAGATTGCCCTATTCGCTGTGATAATTAATTTAGTCAATGCTTTGACCATACAATCTTCCTCGTTCCATGTCTCAACTATTTCTAGCAGTAGCATAGTGTTACTGCTATCTCTTTGCGCATGGGCAAAGGAAACTGCAATAGCTTGATGTTCTTTGATACGACATGGATATTGAGGGTCGTTCACATCTATGAGTTTAGCCTCACAGTCCAAACTTATTTTATCACTTTGCATAAGTGTTTTCTAGAAATTTCTAAATCGTAAGATTGCCCTGACACTAGCAATTGTCTCCATCGATTGATAGCCTTGTTGTTTGTAGTTTAACATATGATTCTCTAAATTTATATCGCTACAAAATTAGGACACATACATTGGGCAATAGTAAAGTACCCCTAAATTCTTACCCCCCCCCCCCCCCCAGAACTCTACTAATATCCGTTATTGGGTTGAAATGGCCAATTTAATCAGGTTCACTAGGTGGTGTGTACAACAGCTAAACCCAATGTTTCACAGATTCAACCGATGGGGCCCTTACTGGGAATATTACCCCCTTTCTATTAGTACGTGTTCCATTTTCAAATTCCGTTTCGTATTGTACCACTGTAATACCAATCTTTAAATGTGCGTTTTCCCGTTCAAAAATATATATTCCTTTGAGTGTTAAAGGAAATTTATCTGTTAAACAAGTGAAATCTACTTGGGGGAAATCAGACCCTTCTTTCCCATGTAGGGTCCACTGATCCAAATTTCTCTTAGTAGCTTTATCTTGTAGAGGTCAGAAGAAAGATATAAGAAATGCGTACATGAAACATTTTTGGCCTGTTTCGAAACAGATTTGTTGGACACCCTTGCACCCTTCTAAATCAGGATTATATTTTAATACAATAGCCCTCAGCCCACTCCCCTCTCTTAAAATACAATCTTTTTTAAATTTACATATATTTATACTTAAATTTTCAACAAATAAAACCACTGAACCAGTGGTTTGATTTGTGGTTTTATTTGTTCAGTGGTTTTATTTGTTGAAAATATAAGTGTAAATATATGTAAATTTCAAAAAAATTGTATTTTAAGAGGGGGGAGTGGGCCAAGGGCTATTGAATTAAAATATAATCCTGATTTAGAAGGTTGCAAGGGTGTCCAACGAATCTGTTTCGAAACAGTTTTTTTTTCCTTTAGAGGAAGCCACTTCGCATCGAAGAATCTGTTGTAAAATCTTCAAAAAGGGCTCATTCAATTGGAAATTGGAGTTGTTTGTGGACTTCTTAATAGTCAAAAGTGATTGGAAGGCAACAAACACCCCTTCCACACCCACCATTTCCTGAAACACATCTAATCCAATCACATCCAATCCTGGGCGGAGGGGAAGTAGCCTCCCCGCCCACGTACATCATTCCCCAAAACACATCCAATCAAAATTTTGAGATAGCCATTTTTTTCAGCGTAGTTGATTTCCAAATATAAATTATTTTTTTGAGGAGGACACTCCCCTACAGCCTTCAGGGCAAGGGTTGTAAGTTATGCCCTGGGGCATATAAGGTTAACATCTGCCCTGCCCCAATTACAATCTGTTTTCTGAGGTGATTAAATCAGCCTGAAGTATTACTGTCAAAGGATTGCGTTTTATTTCCTTTGGGAGAATAAACTTATAGCGGAAATATTAGTAAATTTAACTTAAATTAACTTCTTCCTGTGTGTTCATCAACTTTATTGGTAGTTCGTTTTCTTTTATACAGGGTCTTTTATTCTTGCCACGTATATAAGACGTAGGACGTGCTGCGTATTTAATTACTGAAGGGCGTAACTGATTTCCATCCTCAATCCGAGGCTTCTTTTCAGCGGGAGGGGCATATTATTCAAAATTATCCTTAAAAAGAAATGAAATTATAGTTTTTTTTGTAGTGAAAAACTCGCCCCCGCCCCCTTTACACAGCCCCTCTCCATCTTCTAAATTAGTGCAAAAAAAATTCTACTCTAATGAAAACGAAGTCCAATAGGGTGAACTGGTTTTAAAAGTAATTCTCTCTCTAACGAAGATAACTATTCTTAGATTATGGGTTGTAAAAGAAATATTTTGACATCTTGTACCGTTCAAGCACTAGACACTTTGTCATTAAGATTCAGTGAGGTTTTTAAAATATCAATGGTTATGTGTAAAATATTTTTTTTGGATAATAACGAGTTTATCAAAGTTGAAAGAAGCCATTCATATACTATTGGATATTAGGTCTAAAACTGAAATAAGTTGAAATAAAGATTTTTTTTTGGTCATTAACCATTTCGAGATAGTCGATATGCATTAAAGAAACTATGTTTCTAAAAACAGAATTAAGTGGGGATAAATTTCATTGTTAGTCTATGCTATGCTATAGACTCCCCAATAATAAAATCTTCGAAATGTTATAAACTCTAGAAATATAGGCTTGATAGCACATTCCCACTATATAGACCTATAATTAGAAAAAAAAAGTTTTTTAACACACACACACAGCTTATAGGCCTAAAATGCTAAAATATAATGCAAATATCTCTGTTAATTTTTTTTTTTTAATTAATTTCTTATAAAATAAAACTTACGATGTAAATTTGCGTAGCAATAACATCAATATTATCCATTTTATCTGGTGTTTATTCCTCAATAGTTTCAAAAGAACTGATACAATAGGCTTGAAGCGTGAACAACTTAAAGGGTCGGAATCATAAAAAAACAGATAATGATTAGTTTGACAAACATGTTACGTAAATTCAAGCCCTCTGATTGACCTAGAAATGGTTGTGTAATCTTGTACTGGTAGAAATAGTACCTCTTCCCCAACTGTCACATAATTTTCCAAGCATAAAACTGCCATAAATCACCATCAATAAATAAATGAAACCCAAAATTTAGGCTTGGATTGGCCATAAGTTAGCTTGGAGACTGTAAAATCAAAACTTTGGTTGGAATTAAATAATAATCAGCAAGCTCAGAAACTTTCTAGGTGAAAGTAAAAGCTCTTAAGATTAACTCCGATGGATATTCATCGCTATTTGTGAAAATTTGCTCAAATTCTTTTGATTTTGGATCACCCTGTATCTGAAAACCAGTCCAAGATTTATAATTATCAAGTTCAGAAAATCTCAAAATCTCAGTACTGAACCAGTTTTCATTGAGTAAACATACTGTGAACGAATTGACCTACCTTGGCACCTTTGGTGCCAAGCTAATTGGTATTGAAATAGACTGATATTAGTGGATTATATAGAATATTTTGGATTGATTTTTCGCTGAGGTTCTTACCTTACCTAAAGATAAGTTGCTATTATTTTTGTACTCTCTTTAATAAGAAATGCATGCATTTAAAGAGTTTGATATCGCGTTAGCTATCTTCAAAAATTATCCTCATTGGCCAGTAAAGATACTAAAAGTATCCAAGGATAGCATAGGAAAGCCGTCATTTTTGGTATTTTGCTATGGGACATATGATGAATACAGACTTGTTGAAGTCAACTTGTCAGAATATAATCTAAGCGTTAGCCGAACTTCAACAAAACATACTGCAGGTGTAAAGGCTCATTTTGAGGAATTGAAAAATTCACCTGATATTTATAAATCCCTTTTCAAGGCACATAATGCATTAACAATTAAGGAATCTAATACAGGAGAATGTGCTTTGTTGATGGATAACATCACTTCTACGGAACTTAACCTAGAAAAAACTATACGAGAGTTAATGTAAAATGTAACTCAAAGGTTAATGAGAGGTTGTCGGATGCTGATTCATTATCCAAGTCAGTTATCCAACGACATTATTTGTCAAATATATGACGTGATTACTCTCGATTATTAACCAAAATTTTAAAAAATTGAAATGTCGCTTAAAACTCTTCGCAACCAGATTTTAAATCAAGAAGAGAAAATTATGAAAATTGAGATAAAACTAGATACATTTGAACAAGAAGTGCTGCTTGATTCACTAATTTTGCATGGAGTTAAGCAGCAGTCGGGATCTGACCTCCAATTAACAATCCTGCAAGTTTTCGTAACCAAAATGAACCTGACTGAAATAAATATTGCCCAAATTAGGAATATCTACAGATTCAAAATATCTCCAGCTTTAACAAATGCTTCCCTAAACGAAAAAGCCTCTCCTGTTTTAGTTAAATTTGTGAATAGTGATACAGCGAAGAAAGTCTTCAAAGCAAAAGCCAGGTTAGCTTCAAGTGGAATTTTCCTATCGGAAGCTTTGACAAAAAGGCGACGTTAGATCCTATATACCGCAAAGGACAAATTTGGCCATAGAAATGTTTGCACTGATCGTGGGCAAGTTTCGGCAAGGCCTAACGGTAAAAGTGTCACTAGAAAAATTCGCACCCTAGCCGACTGTGTCTATAAATAAGTTTTTTTTTAAGATATGTTTAGTATCTTGCCTTTCATATATTCGGTGTATTTAATTTATTTTTTGTTTTTTCTCTTTGTGCGTATCTGTCTAAGGATTTACTTTCGTTCCAATTAAATTCAATGAAAATTATGAATTTCAATAAGTATTCTTTTTGTTATATGCCCGTTTTCACAAGTCATTGTGTCAGTTTGGGATTTTAATCCTTTTTTATATTGAACATGATTTTACTTGCATTGGTCTCATGGGTACATTAATGCAGTGGAGCTTAAGCGTTTTATATATATATATATATATATATATATATATATATATATATATATATATATATATATATATATATATATATATATATATATATATATATATATATATATATATATATATATATATATATATATATATATATTATTTCAGGAACAGTGTAGTAAGATTATTGATTTAAGGAAGTCATTTAATTTATCTGAAATTATTATTATCAATTTGTTCATTAATATGAAACGTATACATCTCTTACTTATTGATATGATTGTTGGGATTTTATTTATTTATTTATTTTTATTTTTGTTGTTGTTTATAGCCTCTTAGTTATTTTTTTATTTATTTTTTGTGTGTTTGTTATGACGCAGGTTTGATACACAATCTCTTTAAGTCTTATGAATTTTTCTAACTCAGGCTCAGGGGATGTTTACTCCCTAGGTGGGCGTTTACTTTAATTGCAAAGTAGCCCATTAGATGTTTTGAGTATCATTAATATTTCTATTGGTCAAATTAAAAGAAATTCCGTAAATATTTCCAAATAAGTTACTAGTAAGTATGTTTCCAATTTAAAGTGGGCTACTAGACGAGATGATCAATTTTCGGTCCTTCAACTCAATACTCAGGGTCTATGTTCATCGATTGATCTGTTGAGGCACATAGTTTTTGATGGGCGACCCAATGTTATTGGATTATGTACGACCTTCTTTAATTCTAGCAATGAAATACTTTTAGATATACCCGGTTACAAAATGGAGCGACTAAATCGCAGAAGGATGGCAAAGGGTGGTCTAGTAATGTATATTTCTGATGTTCTTTCCTGTACTGTTCGGAGTGATCTGTGAAGGAATTATGAAAGCGTTTTTGAATCCCAGTTTATTGAAATCAAATTACGAAACAAGGGTTTGATAATTGGTAATGTTTATAGATCTCCCAGTGGATCCGTCCCTTCTTTTCTTCATGTCCTTGCTGAGGTCTTGGATTTAATAGGCTGAAGTCCATGTCAACTTGTAAAAATGGAGAACTTTAACTTAAATCCAATTGATATGGCTTCCTCTACTACGATGGATTTTCTGTCAAATATGCTCGCTGCTGGGGTTTAACCAACAACCTGTATTCTGAAACGTGTAACTGATACATCAGCATCTTTAATTGATAACATTGTTTCGTCGGTTCGGAATTCTGTTGTAGTGAGTGATATTTCAGACCATTTTCATGTACTTTCTAGTTTTAACCTTGAAAAAAACATTGGGTCTGAATGAATTGATCCGCCTTAGATCCCATTTAGCTGAGAAGACATGGAATATTTTTGGTGAAGATAATGATTTTTGTTCAAAGTTTGATTCCTTTTATGAGTCAGTAAAGGAGTCTATTTTTGACGTATGTGCTCCTTCAAATTCCTTTCTTATTCCAAAAAATTCTCGGAGTGTCGGAAGGATATTCGAAAACTTGGCAAGTGATCAATTCCGTCCTCAAACATTTTTCTCTGGCTCCCTCTATCCCTCCAAGTCTTGTAGTTGGTGATGTGGTTGTTGAGGGTATTCCATCTGTTCAAGAAGCATTTACATCATATTTTGCCAATATTGGGAAAACCACTGCTTCTTCAGTCAGGTCTTCCCAGTTACAACCATATTACAAATCTTATCTTGGTCCGCCTTGTCTCAAATCGATGGTGTTATATCCAGCTTCTGATGTTGAAGAAGCCAGGATTGTAAATAGCTTGAAGGGTTCTTCGTCGTCTGCCCCTGACTGTATTTCAACTATGGTAGTTAAGTTCATTATTCCTTCAATTATTTTTCCACTGACAAAGCTTATAAATCTCTCTTTTGAAAATGGGATTTTCCCCAGTTCTCTTAAGTGAGCTAGAGTAATTATTTTATATAAAGGTGAACCAAGAATTGATCCAGCTAGTCACCTTCCTATATCTTTGATGTCTCTTTTTAGCAAAATTTTTGAAAAGACCGTGATTTCCCGTCTAATTGCTTCTCTAGAGGATAAAAACATTTTTCATGATTTTCAGTTTGGCTTCTGACCTAAACATTCGACGGAGCATGCGTGTGTAACTCTTTTAAATTTTCTCCACACCGCGCTTTACTCTGGTTTGATTCCTGTTGCTACATTCCTAGATGTCCGTAAGGCTTTTGACTCTTTAACACATGATATTCTGCTGTATAAGCTATCACACAATGGTGTAAGAGGACAGGTTCATGCTTGGTTTGATTTCTATTTGTCAGGTAGAACTATCTCCGTAGATTCCTTTTCCCGCTTTTTGTCTGAAGTTGATTTTGGTGTTCCTCAAGGCTCTGCTTTTGGACCGTTTCTGTTTTTGATTTATGTTAATGACCTTATAGTTGCGATTAAGAAACAAAACCCTACAGTTTGCTGTCGCCTATGTCATCCTGAATCTTTCAATGCTAAATAAAATCCATCGTTTTCGCAGGATGTGGACACTCTCGTTGCTTTCGCTGATGACAGTGCCATTGGTACTGCAGTGGAAACTGAGTCTGAGATGCCTCCCGAATTATTTGACCTTTTTGAGAGAGTCTTTCTTTGGCTTGATGCAAATTGCCTTGCCCTGAATGTTGCTAAGTCAAGTTTTTAATTTTTCCCGTATTTCTCTGGCATGCCCTGAGTTAACTAATATCCAGCTTTCAAGGGGCTCTCTCAGTAGACCTAAGGATCGATAAGTCCGATTTTCGTTATTCTTCTCGATGAAAACCTTTCATTCAAGCATCATATTGGACTAATTAACCAGAAGATCTCAAAGAGTCTTGAAATTTGAGGAAGCTAAAACGCATTTTTCCTCGATCAGTTTTAAAATTTCTGTTCCATTGCTTAGATCAGTCCTACGTCTCTTATTGCCCTACAATATAGATGTCAACTTTCTCTACTTTTTCAAACCACTTTCTAAGTTATATGATAAGGCAGGAAGGCTTATACAAGAAAGAAACTGTTCTACAACTAACCTAACTAGCCCGTTATTTGATTTGCAGTCTCTCTACATCACTTTTCATCAACTTCATGGCAATGTTCCCACCTAGCTAATGGCAAAATTGAAAGTGTTCTATGCCTCCTGTTCCACCACGTTTGCTGAGGTCAATTTTTTCCCCTGATATTTAAGATGCTTTACTTCCTAAAATATATCAGTTCAAGATTAGGTTTTCTTGTTTTAACACTTTCAAATGTGGAAACAAATACAGCCTCTATATCTGCAAATAGAACATAAATGGAATTATGCAAGAATGAGAAGGTAGATATACAGTGAATATTATTTCCTGAATGAGAAAGACTTAGTACTTTTAATAATGATAACTGCACTATAACTAGATAGGCCAAATTGGTTGTAGTTTGGTCATTGAATTTAGTAGATGGGGATCATATCCAGGAATTATCTAATTTTTTAATTTTAATTTCCAGTATTTAATTGAAACTCCGATTCCCTTATTTTTTATTGAAATGCCTTATAAACATTAATAACCTCCTATTCCTTGAGTTTTGGATCCACATACAAACGCATAAATATTTAACTGCCTCTATGTACAATACCATACTGAAGTCTTGCTATTGTCGCTTTTCTAAAATAAAATTTTCAACCAGCTCCAAAAACGAACTCAAAGAATGTGCTAAGAATTATGACTGAAATTAATCCAATTTCACACTAGTCCCAAAGACCGTTAATTAGAATAAATAGCTCTTATGAAAGTACTATGAAAACTTTAGCGTAAAGAGCAAGGTATTGACTAGGGGGCAAAACCAATCATATACGTAATAGTTTCTGTTCGTTTTGAGTTTTGACGTTGAAAAGTTTTTTAGTTGAAAAATTGTTTTTTTATTTAATTTCTGATCGTTTTTTTAATAATGCAGGGAAATTCGGTGCCTCCTTCATAACAATGTCCCTTCCCCCATGAAAACTTACTCCATGGAGAGATACCCCCACTTAACCACCCCCCCCCCCCCTCCCCCACAAAAAATCCCCCTGAAAACGTCTGCATGCTTCCAACCCTACTGAAAGTTTCCCTTGGACTATTTCCTCGGAACATCTCCACATGTAAAATTGAGTCGTGATGGAATTCTGGCAAGTTCCCCTAGTGTGAAACTTTCTCTGAAAACTTCACCCCCTGTAAACTTCCCTCTCCATGGAATTCATAAGAGTGGGACCACATTTTATTCCGTTTCTGCTTTCTTTATTCAGACATGAAAAGAGGCTTTTTCAATGAAATAGCAACAATTATTTGCTATTTATATCCAAAGGGTAATGCTAAGAATTATGAATGAAATTAGTCGCAGGGCTGACTAATTCACCGGTGAGTTGTCCAGTTGGGTCGGTTTCAAGGATACGATCCCCGTGGAAAACATACCTTCCCCGAACGGATCTTTCTACAAACAGGTGCTGATCCATGTTGGCGATCAGACCTATTCGTGCATTACTGATTTTAAGAATTAAATCCATCAGCAGATGAGGAGTGGAAAAATAATACCCCAAATCCAACCCAAATTCTTCATTAATTTTATCCGTTTTCTTACAGACAATATCCAATAGCGTCAATTCATCACTAGCCAGGTACATTTTAGAATAATCCAACCCATTTTTTACACCCTCTCTGTGCCTAAACCTTCTTGGCAAGTTCATAATCGGCAGTGGTGCATTGACGGTCACGAAGTGAATCATAAAACTCAGCTATGGGTGGTAATATTTCTCACTTAGCTTCGAGGCAGAGCTGTAGTACTCGTACGGGTATATACCCTTACACTTTAAATCATACAGTTCTTCATCTGGAAAGTGCTGTTTGAGGAGGGGGAAACAATCAAAATCTTCAATTTTCTGTACTTGAATGAGTGTTCTTAGAGATTTGGGGGAAAAACTAGGGGAATCAAGGGAACGGATTTTATTCAAGTACGCTTTACCATTATCAACTGCTTGCCATTTAAATTCTAAGACTAGGAGCTTTTCAGATTATTACGGTATGGTGTTATATGAAAAACAACCATCTACCCATGCGCCATCTACAACTTTCCTTTTCTGCAATCGTGCCAACGCTGGTAATATGAATTTCAAATCATAGTTGGAATGGTGCATGTAAACCGGTAAAAAGTTTTGTTGTTTAACATTTAAATTACACGATTTATGCGCACCCCCCCCCAAAAGTTACTTCCCCTTGATGAATTTTCTTCCTATAAATGATCATGGTCTCTAGCTTTCACTTCCCCCTCAATAATTTTTTTTCTTGCAAACTCAACAAATTCTCTTATCTTTAATAGCCAACTCGTCTTCTGGTGATAGATTCATTGGATAATGTGTATGGCGCAGCCCTTTAAATTGCATTATTCACTGTTTTAATAAGAGCAACCATAGCTGTGCCAACACAATCTTCGCCATCCAATGTTTCAATAAAATCTACTAATTGCATGGTATTACTTTAATCTCTCCGCGCATGCGAAAAAGAGATCGCAATGGCTTCATGTTTTTTCACATGATTCAAATTTGACGGATCCAATATATCTGTGAGCGCAGCTTCAATGTTCAATTATACCTTTTTGCTCTGCAACAGTGTCTTCTGAAAGCCTTTGAACCGCAAGGTAGCATTTTCCCCTGAAACCGTTTCCAAAGACTGGTACCCATGACGCTTGCAGTGTGTCAAATGATTATTTAATTTTAATTCGCTACAAAATCTTGAAAGACACATTGGACAGTAATAGCAGGTCCCATCCCACGTTATACCTTCACTTAAACCCTGCTAATATGGGGGATAGGAAAGAAATGTCTAATGGATTTAGGATCTTTAGCACGCTCGTAGAGAAACCATGCCCAGTGTTTCACTGATTCAATGAACAGTGCTGTCACGGAATAAATTACACCTTTTTAGCACTTAGTTTCCCATCTTCATACTCTTCATCAAACTTTAAAAGTGTAACCCCAACTTTTAAATGTTCATTAGCCCTTTCAAAAACGTCAATCCCTTTAAGTGTAACTGGATATTGTCCCTTTAAACAAGTTAAATCTACTTTTAGAAACTCAGAACCCTCCCCACCACCATTTACTGCCCAATCGTCAAACATTGTCTTACTAATACCATTCATCCTCAACGGTTTATGTAATGCTACAAGGACAGAGTACTTGAAATACTCTAAGCCTCTGTCGAAACAAAAGCGTTGTACACCTTTAGTACCTTGTACATTACTGTTATATCTTTCTACCCCGCTCCCCGCCCCCCCTCTTAAAGCAATTTTTTTTAATTTACTAATGTCAAGTTCTAATTTTTCAAGAAATAAAACCGATAACCCACTCCCGTTCTCATTGCACCCCTCCATCCTATTCAAGATTTCACCCACCCAATCCAAAAACACACCCTCAAAATTATGCAAGTCAGGGCGCAGCGTCTGCATTCTTGCTTGTATGTGATATTCACGCGAATACCCAAACTTGCATTAAAAAATAATTTTAAACGTGATGGATACTTTTAAAGAGTCCCGTCCTCCCGCCCCCCCCCCCTCTATGTTTTTCGAGAAGTTCCCGAATCATGCTGACGTAGGAGTGTGCCGTGTCTATAGGATCCGTTTGAATACTACCTGTTGTAAGGGAATTGAATGGATCACCAAACTTGGCTCTATACACGGATCACCAACACTGGGGACGAGCCAGCTCCACTTTGTTCCCCTAAATCACTGTCAATGGTTGGTACTGTCTTGACCTCGCTAGGCGGCAGTTGTTCTAGAATACTTTCCAAAAAGTCATTGCTGAGGCAAAGATCCCGCACTTAGGAGTTAAAGCCAATGTCGGGGAACTCTACACTATCCTGATCTGCCCCCGCACTTTTCGTCCAAATTTACCATAATTTACTCTGAATTTCGCACTCCACTCAAAAAATATATAGTGAAAATGCGCCAATGGCACATTTTCACTTCCCTTGGTGCGCTATCTAATGTCAGGCATCTGACATAACTGCCTAGGCAATGGAAAAAAATGTTCTATGATTCCTGTTCTACCACATTTGTTCAGGTCAATTTTTTACCCAGATATTGAAAACTCTTTTACTTCCTCAAATATATCAGTTCAAGATTAGAATTTCTTATTTTAAAACTTTCAAACGTTGAAACAAATACATCCTCTATATCTGCAAATAGGACAGAAATGGAATCATTGAAGAATGAGAAGGTAGAAATGCAGTGAATGTTATTTCCTGAATGAAAAAGAATTTTAATAATGAGAACTGCACTATAACTAGATAGGCCAAATTGGTTGTAGTTTGGTCATTGAATTTAGTAGAGGGGGATCATCTCCAGGAATTATCCAATTTTTTAATTTAAATATCCAGTATTTAATAGAAACTCTGATTCCCTTATTTGTTATTGAAATGCCATATAAAAACTGATAACGTCCTATTCCTATAGTTTTGGATTCACATAAAAACGCATAAATATTGAACTGCCTCTATGTACAATACCAGACTGACTTCTTGCTATTTTCGTTTTTCTAAAAAAAATTTTAACCAGCTTCAAAAAAGGAACTGACATAAATGTGCTAAGAATTATAACTGAAATAAGTCGCATTTCGCACTAATCCCAAAGACTGGTAATAAGAATAAATAGCTCTTATGAAAGTACTAAAAAACATTTAGCGTAAAGAGCGAGGTATTGACTAGGGGGCAAACCCTATCATATACGTAATAGTTTCTAATAGTTTCAATCATAACTATCCTGACTCGCCCCCACTTAAACCCTCCTCGCGTTCACTCTCCGTCGAAATGTCACGGAATTCCGATGGCAGTGGTAAAATGTCATCATTATATGTTGTGTGAACCTAGAAAAATAATAAGAGCATATTAGCTCGCTCGAAAGTATTACCCTATGAAAAAGAGAAAGGTTATAAAAGTCATAGACCAACACTACTCATTGTATTATGGGTACCATGCCTTCTTTGAACTGTAGAGCACCCGCTACTTATTGAAATGTAACATTGTATTATGAAAGGGTACAATGCACCCTTGAAGTCATAGAACCCCATTACTTATATTAATTATGGGTACCATGCCCTCTTGGAACTGTAAGCCTTCTACTACGGATCTTGTATGTAAAGGTGCTCTATGCCCAAACTACTGCTATAAATGTAATACCCCTACCATAGGATACCCTTTGTATGTATTATGAAGCATTGAAATGTATGCCCACACTACTGCTACAAATTTTACAATGCTCTAAAAGACCCTTTTTGCTTGAACCTCTTTACTACCAGTTAAGAATGTTAAATCTTACCGAGGGGTGATTTGGTTCTGGCCATCTGGTAATAAATTCATTGGCCCAGACCATTAATTAATCTGAGGCTTTCTCGAGTGCTCCAGTTCCTCCTCCAAGAAATTGGGAAACAAGTTGGTCAATTTCGGCCTAGATAAAAGAAACAGGTATGAATGGAAATAGCATTAGCTCCGTAAACTCTATGAGTCATGTTCTTAGCTATAAAATAGATGGCCTCATTACTAGGACTCACCCTGATATAATCTTCTTATCGAAAAACCCCTCCCAAAAGCTGGTGAGTAGGCGCTTAAAAGGTGAATAAATGACATTATCTCTAATAAACTAAGGAGGCATGTAACCTGGAACTTCAATATTCTAGCAAAAAGCTAGGAAAACCTTTTAATGGCTCTGATAGGTAAAAAATAACCTTATTAGCTTGAAAAATGATGAAAAACAGTCTTATTTACTTACTTCTGAGGGATAGGGGGGCTAGTCTCTTGAAACTGGGAGGAAGGCGTAAATAAGTAGACACTTAAAGATTAGAAAGGAGTGGTTTCTTTGACAACTAAAAAATGACATTATTAGAGTGAAATGGCTAAGAACAGCCTTATTTTACTTATTTCTGAGGGGCAGTCATTTGAAACTAGGGGGGCGGGGATGAAACCTGAAACTTCAATATTCTAGAAAAAAGGTAAAATATAAAAAGAGTTAGCGCTTAAATGAATAGAAAATAGTGGAAAAAATTATATTATCTCTGGGGGGGGGTGCAGAGTCTTTTAATTTAAGGGAGAGACTTAAAAGAATAGAAGGCCATTAGTATGCATAGAATATAAGGTAATAAGAAAATATTGTAAAAATTGGCTCTATTATGTTGAAAAACTGCCTTATTTAGAGTCTTTAAAACTAATTTGACGTAAATAAGCTGAAAAAGCATATGTAGACACTTACAGATTAGAAGAGCCTTAAAAATTTTATTATTTACTTTTTTCTGAGGAACAGAGTCTTTTAAACAAAAGGGGGGATATAGTAGTTGGAGCTTTAATATTCTAGGGAAAGGCTAGGAAAACCTTTTAATGCCTTTGAAAAGTTAAAAATTTACCTATAAAGTTGAAAAAATGTGTTATATAGAGTCCTTTAAAACTAATGGGGACACTTAAAAGAATAGAAAAGCCTTTAGTAGGCGGATAATATAAGGTAATGAGAAAATAGTGAAAAAAGAGGTGATAAAAATAGTCCCCTTTAGATATTTCTATAACTTGGTCACGTGACATAGAAAAATAGTGAAAGAATGGTAAAACCTTTTAGTGTCTCTGAGAGGTAAAAAATTAGATTGAAAAGAAACTCCCCTCTTCAGATTCTCGCGGGGCTAGACTGTGCTTCCAGGACGGTCCTGGCATTGCATAATGTTCAGCAACCTCTGATATTTTGCAGGTGGGGCAGCGATGTCACGGGCTTGGGGGGTTGGTGCATTGGGGCTCGGCATCGTGTGAGAAGCCGCCCATTCTCTTTTCAATTTTCTTATAGTCTGCACAGGGGCTTGCGATGGTTGCATGGTAGCTCGATGGCTTGGATCTTGGGCCGGCAGCTTAGCAGCTTGATGGCTGGAAGCTTGAGCCGGCAGCATGGTAGCTCGATGGCTGGGAGCTTGAGCCGTCAGAATGGCTTCTTGATCATTATTGGGCTTGGAAGGGCCGGCATATTTCATGACTGATGGTCTTATAGGGGTCCTTGCATTGGTTCCTGCCCTCTTTGATGGAGGGGGAGAGCGGGACGATTCTAGAAAAGAAGAGAAAATTTTAGTATAAAATAACATCCCCCTTTTACAGTAGAAAAAAATTAGCACCACCTACAAAAGTCATTGAAAACAGAATAATTTTTCATGCTATAAATATTCAAACATTGTCCAGCTTTTATATAATTTCCCTTCTTTTCAAGAAAGCACAAAATAGACTTAGAAATCAAGTTGTCAAATAATAGGCAATAGCAATCGTGCCTTTATACACAGACAATTTAAAAATCTAAGAATTCATAATTAAGATCATTTAATTAGACCCCGCCCTCAAAATATCCACCCTGTCTCATTCATCTCAAGAAAGACCAAAAAGTAGCAAAAACTAGAATTTTTGATAAATATAATAGGAATATTGCACACCCTTCTAGAAGTCATAGTTTTGTTATAAGGCATCTGCCATTACCCTAAGAAGCCCCTTTCCGCCTTTAAATAAGTCACCCCTTTTCAGCAAAGCATAAAGTAAATTTTGTGAGAAATACACCCCCAGTCAGTAAGCGTAGAAATAACTGTTACACAATTTCCATGTCCTAAAATATCTCTATTATCCATAAGTTTTGCAGAGAAAATAGGACTTCAGACAGTCTAGAACTTTTTAACCCGTCATACCCCGCAAGCCTATTTAACCCTTCTATAAGATTGTTTACAAGAACACCCTTATTCAAATATGCCATTGTTTAGACCACAAATGGAAGTGTCAAATTTAGTGGTTTCAGTGCATAATTGGAAAAGACATTGTTTTGAGTAAAAATAATTAATTGGTAATGAATTGAGGGAGGTAAGGTTTTTTACGTGGTAAAAAGAGCATAGTTTATGCTTTAAAATGATTATAAACAAAGCATAGTGGAACATTTATTTTGGGCGGAGGGGTATAAGGAAAACCCCAGAGACAGGAAAACAAATTCTAATAGAGAAATGCACTTACTTCTTGATAGGAGTTATCAATTATTTCTTTTATTAGAGTTCTATCCCGTTTGATATTTAAATAAATACTAATGATGATATTGACATTACCCTGCCTATATGTAGCATAAAGATTGACGCAAGTTAGATATCAGTGTATGTCTCATATTTAATGCATGTTCTACTTCAGGGTATATTTTGATATTTAGTGCATGTACTACTTCAGGGTATATTTTGATATTTAGTGCATGTACTACTTCAGGGTATATCTTGATATTTGTTGCCTTAAGATTTCTTTTTCTGGCTTCTTTTCTATTTAAGCTAGTGGGTCATCATGACTAAAACCTACCAGACCGCTTTCAGCGGAACCGGTTTTCTATGTTATTTTTTCCATATCTGCGCCGTGACCTCCGAGCATTCCGATTGCTGACCGCATTGTACAGGTGCCAGGGGCTTAGAGCTCCCTTTGTTAATTTCCCTTTATCCCGACCACACTCCAAGTAATTGAAACATCCCAGGACTTGCAAAGGGTGATGAGCATGCCTGAACGTTCCAAATCTTGCCTGGACATACCGAATCTTGCCTGGATATGTCAAATCATACATAGAAACAGGGAGCGGGGCGAGGGGCTAGGAGCTCTCCCTATTATTAAAACTTGTGTAGTATACCGTCCACACTCCAAGTAATTATCTCTGGACTCTTGCCAAGGATGGGAATTTTTCCAGACAGAAACAGGTTCGAGGGGCTAGGAGCTCCACTTGTTAATATCCTTGTGTTAATTTCTCTATGTGTGTCACAGAATCTATGGAGGTTGTGTCATGACGTCAGAGGGCTTGTCACAGAAATTCACCTAGCCTGACCTAACCCAACCTAACCGAAAAGGGCATTGAACTCTTGTCAAAGACGGGAAGACATTGAAATCTTGCCGATGACGGAAATCTTGCCAGCTGGGAACAGGTGTGAGGGAATAGGAACTTCACTTGTTAATTTCCCTGTAGTAATTTCCCAATTGCGTCGCTTGAAATAATTAATAGCACACTACTGTTTGCCCTCTAGCCAATACCTCGCTCTTTACAATAAAGTTTTTTTAGTACTTTCATAAGATCTATTTATTGTAATTAAAGGTCTTTGGGATTAGTGCGAAATGCGAGTAATACCTTCCAGCGAGCTTATATGCTCTTATTATTTTTCTAGGTTCACACCACATCTAATGATGAATTTTTACCACCGCAATCGGAATCCCGTGACCCTTTGACGTAGAATGAACGCGAGTGGGTTTTAAGTGCGGGGGCGAGTCAGGATAGTGTAGAGTTCCCCGATATTGGCTTTAACACCATAGTGTGGGATCTTGGCCTCAGCAATGACTTTTTGGAGAGTATTCTAGAACAACTGCCACCTAGCGAGGTCGAGACAGTACCAGCCATTGAGAGTGATTTGTGGGAACAAAGTGGAGCTGGCCCGTCCCCAGTGTTGGTGATCCGTGTAGAGAGCTGAGTTTGGTGATCCATTCAATTCACTCGCAAGAGCTAGTATTCAAATGGATCCTATAGGTACGACACACTCCTACGTCAGCATGATTCAGGAACTTCTCGAAATGCATAGACGAGAGGCAGGAGGACGGGACTCTTTAAAAGCATCCATCACGTTTAAAATTATTTTTTCAATGCATGTTTGGGTGTTTGCGTGAATATCACATACAAACAAGAATGCAGACGCTGCACCCTGACCTGCATAATTTTGAGGGTGTGTTTTCGGATTGGGTGGGTGAAATTTTTAATAGGATACAATGAGAAGGGTACAATGAGAACGGGAGTGGGTTATCGGTTTTATTTGTTGAAAAATTAGAACTTAACACTACTAAATTTAAAAAGAAGTTTACTTTAAGAGGTGGGGCCGGGAGCGGGGTTGCGAGATATAATAGTAATATAAAAGGTGCTAAAGGTGTACAACGCTTTTGCTTCAACAGTGGCTGGGAGTATTTTAAGTATTCAGTCCTTGTGGCAGGAAATAAACCTTTGAGGATGAATGGTATTAGTAAGACAATGTTGGATGATGGGGCAGTAAATGGTAGCGAGGAAGGTTCTGAGTCTCCAGAAGTAGATTTTACTTGTTTAAAGGGACAATATCCAGTAACACTTAAGGGGATTAACATTTTTGAAAGGGCTAATGAATATTTAAAAGTTGGGGTTACACTTTTACAGTTTGATGAAGAGTATGAAGATGGGGAACTAAGTGCTAAAAAAGGTGTAATTTATTCCGTGAGAGGACCGTTCATTGACTCAGTGAAACACTGGGTATGGTTTCTCTACGAACCTGCTAAAGATCCTGAATCAATTGGAAATTTCTTTCCTTTCCCCCATATTAGCAGGGTTTAAGTGAGGGTATAAGTCGGGATGGGACCTGGTATTACTGTCCAATGTATCTTTCAAGATTTCGCAGAAAATTAAAATTAAATAATCATTTGATACACTGCAAGCGTCTTGGGTACCAGTCTGTGGAAACGGTTTCAGGGGGCAATGCTACCTTGCAGTTCAAAAGTTTTCAGAAAAAACTGTTGCAGAGCAACAAGGTATCATTGGAAATTGAAGCGGCGTTCACAGATTTGTCGGATCCGTCAAATTTGAATCATGTGAAAAAACATAAAGCCGTTGCGATACCTTTAGCACATGCGCGGAGAGATTCAAGTAATATCATGCAATTAGTTGATTTTATTGAGACATTGGGTGGCGAAGATTGTGTTGGCTATGGTTGCTCTTATTAAAACAACGAATGAGGCAATTCCACAGCTGCACCATACACATTATCCAATGAATATATCTCAAGAAGACGAGTTGGCTATTAAAAATAAGAAAATTTGCTGGGTTTGCAAGAAAAAAATTAATGAAGGGGAAGTGAAAGCCCGGGACCATGATCATTTATGGCAAGAAATTTCATCAAGGGGAAGTACATTTCAAGGGGTTGCGCATAAATCGTGTAATCTAAATGTTAGACTGCGATACTTTTTACCGGTTTACATGCACAAGTCCAACTGTGATTTGAAATTCATATTACCAGCGTCGGCACGATTGCAGAAATTTGTAGATGGCGCATGGGTAGATGGTTCTTTTTCATATAACATAATACAGAAATCATCTGAAAAGCTACTTGTCTTAGAATTTAAATGGCAAGCAATTGATAATGGTAAAGCGTACTTGAATAAAATCTGTATTCTTGATTCCTTTAGTTTTTTCCCAAATCTCTAAGACAACTCATTCAAGTACAGAAAAGCGACGATTTCAATAGTTTCATCCTCCTCAAACAGCACTATCCAGACGAGAGACTGTATGATTTATTAAAGTGTAAGTGCATATACCTGTACAAGTATATTTTACTTTGGATTGCATAATTTACACTTTTCACTATAGCCATCAGCAAAAGTACAATTCTCACAGGATGACCAGCTGCCCAAAGTATACAGGCATAATGGGCATGTGTAAATTATTTTTCGATGTTGAAACTCTTACTTCCAGAAAGAAACTGACTCTCAAACAACCAAAATGTCTCCTAGGAGCGTTACAAAATACCCGTCTATGTAGCGGTTAAGAGCAAAACTACAATATCATTTTGTTTTGTCTCAATTAAAATACCTATAAATTGAGTAAAAGCTTGGGGTCCACTACGAAAAAGTTTCATACAATAATCCAAAGATGGGGAATCAGTTCTCATTATATCGTTAAGTATATCTCGAGAAAATATCTTTCTTTGAAGAGATAATTCCAGAAAGTCATCATCTAAAACTAAACATTGTTCCAATTTTCCAAGATTATTTACAAGAACTTTAACACTCTCACTAGCAAATACAGAGTAAGCGCCTTCCATAAGCTGTTCTGTTTAAAATATTTCGCCAGTGCACTTAATCCATCTTGTAGTCTCTGTATATGCGCTATATTCACCTTAGCCGAAAAGAACATTTGTTCTACCAACTTGAATTTGCTTAATTTTATAACATACCCGCCATATATCTTGTCCCATTCTAGGGTTAATCGTGAACCCCTTGTAATTTCCTCCGCTACCTTAGGCCCTCTAGGTCCCATTTCATCAACACTTTTAACATTCAATAATGTATAAGCATCCATTTTGATGTTAAGTGTCCCGATTCCAGAAAGAATCTGATTCTGGATCAATAAAGATGACCACTACCACCTGGGGATATCGTGTTTAGACATAATCGTGCTTAGACACGATTATGTCTAGAAACAATGCATGCTCAGAAAAAAAGGTGTGTTACATGACGTAAAAATGCATGACCAAAACCTACCAGACCGCTTTTAACGGAACTGGAATTCTATGTTATTTTTTCAATATCTGTGCCGTGACCTCAGAGTACTCCGATTGCTGACCGTATTGCACAGGTGCGAGGGGCTAGGAGCTTCACATATACATTCCCTACCTTTGCTTTGAAAGTTCCAGTAGGAATGGGTTAATGACTCCGAAACGTACATAATTTATTCATGGTTTATTGATCCACTAACTGGTCAATGAAACCTCTTTCAAGGTCAATCAGTGATGTTTCTAAGCCTATTGACTCCGAGACGAGATTTGCGCATGCACATTGAATACTTAACCTGAATCAATGTTATTGGTCCATGAAGGGGACAGGATCACGTGTCTTTTTCAAGGTCAATTAGGGGATGTTTCTAAGTGTATTGATCCACTAAGGGGACATATTTCTGTGAAATTGATTTGCATAATTGATGGGGAATTATCGATTCTAACGGAACAGGATCACGTGTCTCTTTCTAGGTCAATCAGGAAGTTACGTAAGGTTTCCCTTACATCACAATTCGCCCTTGAGATTTTGTTTATAATGGACATGCATTGAGGTTAAATTATCATACAGTCTCAAGACATCATGGAGAGAACATTAAATATTGTTGAGTTGGAAGCTTTAGCTACACAGATTTATAATGTGAGTTCTGTTTAGTAAATTTTCTTAGGTTATTTCCAAATAAAATCATTTTTGTAGTCCCCAACCAGTATATTCAAATTCAGGGTATCCTACCCCCTTCCCCCTCCCCCCCCAAAAAAAAAATCTCCATTATGCGATGCTTATAGTCATTAGAAAGCGTAAAATACGCTTATTTTTACAATGTAAACCCTGCCCACCGTTAACGATTTTAATTCTTTCATTGGAAATAATTCCTTTTTCGACAAATATATGCATTTTCAATGCATCTTTCTGTATCCAAGCTAAAAGTGACAACTTACATCCGTCAACTCTTAGATATTAATATACTGATCCCCTTGAGACATGAAGCCGCTAACCTGACTTTTATCATTTCCGTAAAGATTTAAATAGGGGTAATTATTGGCACCCTTCAAGTGCACATCCGGTATGCTAATTCTCGTGAATCTGCGCTTAAATATTATATTGGTTTCACAAAAAGATGTTTTTTCCAGTCAAATTGACTACAGTAAATCCTTTGAATTGCTAGGGGTGCGGGTGTTAGTTATGATAAATAGTTTCATATAGTATTTTTTTCCATTTTGAGTACTCAGTGTTTATATGGGGGGGGGTTAAGAAAAAGACACATACCTACTATGAGAAGTTTTATTGAAGCGCAGGTCATTTTAAATTATATAAACCTTTGACCCTAGAGGAATAATGTGCAAATATATGCGTTGCGTCTCTACGTATGTTTTAATTTTTTTTCTAAACGGTAAAAATAGGATTTCTATGCTCTTCAGGTTTATTTCCAATACGGAGTGTATTTAATTTTTTCTCTAAATGGTAAAAATAGGAGCTACTGACTGTCGTGGTATATTTCTCGCAAATTTTACTTTTTGCTTTGCTGAAAAGGGGGAGAGGCTTCTTTGGGACAATGGCACATGCTTTCTAGACAAAATTATGCCTTACAATAAATTTTGTAGAAGGGGTGCTAATTTTTCTTCTGTAAAAGGAGATTCGTTATTTTATACTAAATTTTTTCTTCTTTTTAAGGACAATTATGAGAAATTCCCTCCTCCTGAAAAGAGAGCTAGGGTTAATGATGTAACTCCTATGCAAAGGCTGGAGATGGCTGGCCCATCCAGAGCCGTCCACATCCGTTCCAGAGCAGCACTGCCTGCTCAAGTCCAATCCAATGAGACACCAATGCAGCCTGGTAGAAAATTAAAAAGAGAGTGGTTGTCTGCTCAGACGATGGTGAACACCGCTGGCTCATTTGTGCAAGCCACTGACATCGCTGCTGCAGCTACACAAGATTATGAGGTTGCCCCCTATCAAACATTACCGAGCCCCTCACAACCAATGCAATGCGAGAATGATATGGTCCCTACAGCTCTCAACACACAAGCTGTAAACATAAATGTAAGTTTAAATTTTATTTCTCGCTAAAGATTTTTTACCTAAGTCAACTTGAAGACAGAACAAGCGCTGCTTATTTTTCTGTCTACTAGATAATTCGCTGATATAGTATAATGAATATTGCAAATTCAATAGTGATGTCATTATTTCCACTATTTTATGTGTGTGTGTGTGTGTGCGTGTATATGTGTATGTGTATGTGTATGTGTATGTGTATGTGTAAGTGTATGTGTATGTGTATGTGTATGTGTATGTGCATGTGTATGTGTATGTGTATGTGTATGTGTATGTGTATGTGTATGTGTATGTGTATGTGTATATGTATGTGTATGTGTATGTGTATGTGTATGTGTATGTGTATGTGTATGTGTATGTGCATGTGTATGTGTATGTGTTAGTGTATGTGTATGTGTATGTGTATGTGTATGTGTATGTGTATGTGTATGTGTATGTGTATGTGTATGTGTATGTGTATATGTATGTGTATGTGTATGTGTATGTGTATGTGTATGTGTATGTGTATGTGTATGTGTATTTGTATATGTATGTGTATGTGTATGTGTATGTGTATGTGTATGTGTATGTGTATGTGCATGTGTATGTGTATGTGTATGTGTAAGTGTATGTGCATGTGTATGTGTATGTGTATGTTTAGGAAACATCTCCTCAAGATTCAGCAGTGCAATCAAAGGAGAAGGAATTGAATTCCATAGTGACATCAATGGGAAACCTATTGCCAGTGACCTATCGAGAACAGAGTAAAAGAGTATTAACATATCTCATGTTGGAAAGTGGTGGTGATGGTTATCAAGTTCAAGTCGATAGCACAGGGAAACGAATTATAATTCAGGGAAAAAGTTATAATCTAGTTGATTTAATATGTGATATGGTGACGATTCGTAAAGGACTTTTATCATTTGACAATAATCTATATACCTTTCTAAATGCATCAAACTCCCCCAAAAGTCTTATTGGCAATAAGCAAATTCTAAAGAAATTAAGAGAATGTAGTCCTCCAACAACGCCAACACCATTTAAAAAAGAAGAAGATTTTGATTTAATCTTGGAAAATACTAGCAGCAGCAGCAGCAGCAATGATTTTATAACACCAGTGGCGGCTAGGCAAAAGCGAAGACGTATTGATTCACCCTCCAGTGTGCAAAAGGGGAGTGGACATTACACTACGTGTTTGCGTTCAAAATGGATGAAGTTTTAAAACATGTCTATGAAAATATTGGTGAAGCGGGAAGTCTAAGTTCCCCCACAACGCTTTCTAAAGTTACCTCTGACATAGATGGTAGCACATTAAAAAAACAAAAGAGTATCTAGAAAATGAACCGATTTACACACTGCATCGGAATCGCAGGTTTCATGGCAAACAATATCGACAAACTAAAGCCTTTCTCCCTCTGCATATAATGCAAACTGATCTTTTAACTTTAGACGCGATTCAACGACGTCACAATACACCCTTCAAATATATTCTAGTGGCAGTCAGTGTCTTCAGTCGCTATGCCTATGCCATTCTATTGCGATCAAAGAGAGGTGTTGAAGTTGCTCATGCTTTAGAAAGTATTCTTGAACAGGATTTCTATAGAAAAATTCAATCGGATCGCGGTAGCGAATTTGTTAATCCTCATGTGCAAAAGATTCTATTGAAATATAATACAACTCTCTATCATAGTCACAGCCCAATAAAGGCTGTATTGACTGAACGATTGATGAGAACGATTCGTCTATTAATTTCAAGATATTGCACGCTGAAAAATACTGCTGCTTTTATTCATGATTTAGATAAAATCATGCAAATAAACAGCCAACGACCACATCGATCCCTGTCCAATGATAGCCCTCGGGGAGCTTCATTGCAGTGAAAATACATTTGATGCTTTTCTAAAGCAATATTCCAGTGAAAAAGAAAAAAATGTGAAGAAGAAATTCAATGTTGGCGATACAGTTCGAATCAATAGAACCACCAATAATTTTGAAAAGGGGAATTATTTATGGAGCACTGAAATTTTTAAAGTGTCCAAAATCATAGACACTACACTCACGACATATCGACTGCGAGACACCAAAGATGATGAGATTCTCGGCAGTTTTTATGAATACGAACTACAAAAAGTTAGAAACACTAGTGAAATTTATCAAATTGAAAAGATATTAAAGAGTCGTACTCGCAGCGGCAAGAAACAGTTGCTTGTTTCCTGGCTAGGATACAACTCTGATTTTGATTCTTGGGTTGCAGTTGAAGACATTAACAATGCCCAATGATTTCTATGTGACATTCATGTCTAATGTTTCTGATCCTCTCTACAATGATTTGAATAGAACAAGTGATTTTTGGACAAAACTCTCCCCCACCATCAAATTCGACGGCGCGTACGAAGTGGCTCTTGTCGACTGTATTCTCAAAAATACATATGACATCCTGAGAAAAAATCGTAAATATGATATAAAAATTAGACCCTATGATTGGCCGCCATCCCTAGGTGATCAAGAACAAATTCAAAAGATCAATTGGATGAATTATCCATAGATTGAATTACCCAACCAAGAACTCACCTGTATGAATGATTTATGTCGTTCTATCTATAAAAGAATTTCCGCTCGTAAAAAAGGAGCCTTTCATTTCAAGTATTCAAAGGAGGAGGGCAAGATCTACATTAGTTCACCCATTGCCGATGAAAAAGTTATTCTCAATGATAATCTAAAGGATGTTCTTGGCTTTAAGCTCAATATAATCAATGGTAAAAGTGCTGGAAACCCTAATTTTATTTTTACTGACTACCCGCCTGTCTTCTCCACGGACACTTGTATATTTCTCTACGCTTCATTTGTTGAAACATCCCGGGTTGGCAATAGCAATGTTCCCCTCCTACGAGTTCTTGAACGAAAAACCAATCAAGAACATATTCACCATTAAAATATAAAGCATCTTCAGTATATCCCCGTAAACATCTCCTATTTGGAACTCTGTCAGTTAAAACTAAGAACTGAATTAGGTGATCCCCTAGCAATATCAAAAGGTTTGGCTGTGATTACATGCCATTTTCGACCCATCGTTGTCGGTGTTCAAAAAAACAAACAAGATGTCTAATAGAAAATTGGTATTCATTTGTCCTGATATTGACTGCTATGTTAATACTCTTGGCCCAAGACAACTGGGCAATGGAATGGACTATTACAAAGGCCGTTCATCATTGTCTGGCTATGGTCTTGGCAGTTGGTTTGCTAAGCTGTTTCGCTCTGCACTACCTCTGGCTAGAAAATATATTGTACCGGCTGCGACAGATTTTGCATCCTCTACACTATACGATTGGAGCTCTGGTAAGGATTTTTAAAAAAAGTGCTTCGGAAAATCTTAGGTCCAGTGCGCGAACCCTTGGCGAACAATTGAAATCTCATCAGAATGGAAAAGGTTTAAAAAGGTCGAGAAACAGTGCATCACTCATCAGTCTCTACTCAGGTTAGAAACGAAAGACATAACCCTTGTCAAAGAAAAGAAGGAAAAAGACGACCCGTACAGTAAACAGAAAAATAAGAAGCCCCAGGAAGAGAATTGTTAGATCGAAACTAGATTTCTTTTCCTAAGATGTCATATCTACCGCATAAGGATTCCCAACCTTCAATCACTTCATCTTTAAATCTATTCAATGCAGAAAATGTTTATGTGAGTGTAAAACATGGATAGTATGAACAATTTTATCCACAACAACCCCTCTCCGATAATATCCACTTTCAAATTTATTCCAATGAAGTCTACTTTATGGACATGTCTTCAACATTTCTGGATTTACGAATGAAAGTCCGGAACTCCGATAATACATTGCCAATTCTTGCGATGGTATGTCCTATGAAAATTGTATATTACATAATTTATTTCGTCAAATCAGTGTCTACATAAATGGCACGCTGGTGAGCACAAGCAACAATCTCTCAAATTATACAAGTTATATGCAATTCATGCTGATGACACCCAAGTCATACAAGGAATTGAGAGGCACCTCCAATGGATATGAATATATTACTAGTACTGATAGTACAGATCCACTTAAAAATACTACAACTAGTGAATTACATCTAATTGGAAAATATATCATGAAATATTTAATATACCCTAATGGCTACCACCCAATATTAAAGTGGATATAAAATTGACGCTTGCTCCATTCAATTTCATTTAACGAAAGGAACTTATTGTCAATCCTGATGTAAGAGAGGGGTAGTACCGAACTCTCAGCTACCATTCTTGGGAGACATCTGACAGTTTATAAGTGACCACGGAATTCCTGTGTTGTTTTAAAGTCACTTTTCTGTGAATAGGCAGCGTGGCGGAAGAGTGCACCTGGTTAGGATAAATCACATCAGTCCAGTTTTTGTCTGGAAAAAATTACTCAGTCATAATTTATTGCTCCCGCTAGCATAATGCGCTTCTAGGTCCGGGCTTAGGGACCTAGTAGTTAATCCAGGCCTGAGCGTGCACACATTTCCTTTTGGTGAACTGACTTTCCCTTTAAGCACTCTCTGAAAGTTCCAACTTAATACACAAATCCCTTTTTGAAATATGCCATTTTGAAAATCTGCATGCACATAGTGTCTTTTGATTTAGTTCATGTTCCAACTCAAAAACCTCATTCTGTCAAATTTTCAACTTGATATGCGTAGCCTTAATAGTGCTAGTTTAATAGTAGCAGAGGTCGTAGTAGGAGCAGTAGAAGTAATAATAGTGTTGAATTAGCAGTAGTGTTAGCAGTATTAATAGCAGTAGTAGCAGGTATATGCCCCAGAAGTTTCATCTTGATACGCTAAGCTTTTCCAAAAGAAATTGCTGATACACCTGTATCAGCAATCTGTATTTTATTGCAAGTTACCAATGGTTAAAATTTAAGGTTTTTTATAGAAGGGATGATGGTAAAAACTTTGAAGGAGGTTCATTCGATTGGAAATTGAAAGTTCAAGTTCAATTTCGAAGAATCATAGGTAATCACAGGTCAATCCGCCTTTCCCTCTTAACCGACAACCCCCTCCCCCCCCCAAATACATCCGATCAGAATAAAAATAAACAATTTGTTTAAAATAGTCTGAAGATCAAATAACCATGTCTTTGGGGTTAACAACCCCGCCAGCAGCATCTGGGGCAAGGGCTGTAAGTTAAGCTAGTTGCTCATTGCTAACACATAAGATTTTGGTAAAAAAAAATTGTATGAACTCTGGGGGGGGGGCTCATTCGATTGGAAATCAAAACTTCCAGTGCACTTTTTCAGAGTTAAAAGTGATTAGAGGGCTTCCACCCCACCCTATTTTTCCCCCTAAATACATCCGATCTAAATTTTGGGACGGCCATTGTATTTAAAACAGTTTAAAGATTAAATAACTATACCATAGTTAAATGGCTATGGTTCATAACCCTAGTGGGTTTTACCCAATGTAAGTACGGTGGTTGAGATGCAAGAGGGTTCAGTAGCACGAGGGTTCAGTTGCACGGGGGTTCAGTTGCACGGGGGTTCGGTTATACGGGAGTTCGGTTATACAGGGGTTCAGTTACATGGGTGTTAAGTTACACGGTGGTTTAGTTAAATAGGGTTGAGTTGCACGAGGGTTGAGTTAAAGCGGGTTCAGTTGCATGAGGTTCCAGTATCACGAGGGTTCAGTTATACGGGGGTTCAGTGGAATGGGGGTTCGGTTATATAGGGGTTCAGTTACACAGTCGTTCAGTTACACGGGGGTTCAGTTACAGGGGTTCAGTTGCTTGGGGTTCAGTTACACGGGGGTTCAGTTACACGCGCACAAAAGTAAAACATATAGCGTGGATGTGACCTTTAATCTTTTTTTTACTATTATGAATTAGATATAGATTATATCCTGTATCAACTCTCCTCCGGAACAATAGTGGACACAGACGATTTTATGGGGGGAGGGGAGGACAGAGAATGCACTTCCCTGGGAGCAGAAATTTTTAGGGGTGGAAGATTTCAAATACATAATCTAACGGTTATAACCTTTTTCTAACATTCGGAATTTTATTTTTATTAGAATAAAATAGGCGACGGAGTTAATAAATTATTCATTAATTAAAAAACATAAATAATAATAATTAGAATAATTCAATTAAAGTAATTTATAATAATCAAATTCTTTAAATTTCCAAATAATTAAAATAAATTATGGTATTTGTATGATTTACGCCCTACGACTCTAGTTGCTCATTAATTGACGCATTGCAGACCGAATGTTTTGTTAGTTTGTTTCAGCTTAGCGTGAGACAAGACAAAGAGAAGTGACAGAATAGATCGAAAATATATTACGTGGGCTATATATTTGTACATTAGGGGGGGGTGAGAATAAAGTATTGGACAGTGTGAATTTAGAAAACAATTCTTACTACATAATATGTAGAATAGTTGTACCTAACACATCAGGCATGAAGACCCGCTATACTTTACTTGATAAAGTCTACAATAAAAAAGCTGCAAAAATATCGTTGGGTGTGCCTGTTGGTTCAGGGTTGGTAGCCATGGCTAGTTAGTGCGGAAATTATTTATTCTATCAAAAATTCTATCAAAGCCAACTCTTTGCTGCATCCACAGTGTGTGACTTTCTGTGTCAGAAGAAAAGACAGTCACATGACCATATGACACAGGCAACAGGCAACAGACATATAATGCAAATGTGCAGTTGGCCAATGCTGCAATGTCAAAAAAGGGGTATCACCTCAATAGTTACCTTAACCTTCCTGGGGCGACAGTACTATATGTTTAAAATCAGTGATGCATATTGAACGATTAAATTTTACGTGTTTATTACGATTTTTAGGCGATCATACGATTATAACTGACAAATAATAATAAAAATTGTATGATTATTTCACAAGTTATTTGAATTATCTTCTAAACCTTTTGTAAGGATCAAACGGTGTGAAAAAGCTTACGTTTGACTGCCTGCGCGCATGTGAATATTTTTGAATGAAAATAAAGACAGACTTGCACTGGTACCAAATTTATTCGTTGTCAGAAAATTGCTCAGGTGGAAATCTGTATGATATTTCCTTCGTCTGGGACCCACAGGATACTGTGTCTGTTGTTGCCCGTTTTTTCTTTTATGCTCTAACGTCATCTAATTGATCATATTCTTATCTTATAAAGGGTTGTCACCTATAGCACGAAAGTGTATTTTAGCCCTGTTTCATCATAGGTAGAATTGTAGCACGCACTACATTTAATGAACAAAAAGTAGCACTTTCGCGCAACAATTTTTCTTGTTGTCATGGAAAAAATAATGAAATTTTTAAAAAGGAAGAGGATTTGACAAAAAGCGTGGATCACCTACATCTCGTATTTCTTTCAAAAGATTGTCGCAAAGCTTATATAACCAGGATCTCCTTCTTATCGTGTTCGATCCAAAAGATTGGCACTAAGTTGGAAATAACTAGACAAAAAACAATTAAAGAACGACCCAAAACTAAACCAAGTACACTTAAACGGACCATGCGCTTGTGGCACGGTCGTAACTTTGTTTTACTGTAGCACCAAAAATCAATGTTTAACACGCAAATTTTGGCAATTTTTGTGCTTTTACAACTGATCATGTCCGCAACCCTGTCTGTTTGTGATCTATTTATAATTTATTTCTTTATTTAGTTTATTAACCTATTAAGTTTAAAGACAAAAATCGTGGCTTTTAAAATAATTACTGTGATTTGCTATTTTGTAATGTGTTTTTGTGATCAAGAATATAGCCAAATCCCGGCCTTGACTTCCACAAGATAGCCTTTAACTTTCAGTCCTCTAAAATTCAAAGAATATAGGCTATATCATTACATTAAATCGAATTTGACACTGATAGGATGATTATGTAGCTGCTGGTCATAGAAAATAGTGTGCTGACCGTTCAGGTGCATTCCAAACTATTTGCCAGGACTTGTTGCATCATTTCTTGTCTACATGATTTGATTAGGGTTGCCACCAGACCAAAAAATTTCGTAGCGTCCAACATCTTAAAAACGTAACTTTTTTGTAGCTTTTGATAAGAAAGTCTCTTTTCAAAGCAAGGTGCCTTAATTTCGCTATCAAGAGCGGTACTTAAAGAGGAGATGGGACATTTGTTGCCTGTATAATTTGAAAAATATATTTTCACGTAATCTCATTAAAAATACTCCCTCCGACTTTTAAGAGGTGCCTAAGAAGTATACAATAATAACAATTCATGCTTCTTTATCTTCAGGATATTCCTATTCATTCAACTGTAAGTGCTGCTTCCAGTTTACCTGCAAAACAGAAAGACACCCCTCCCCCCATGCGTGTATAAAACCCCAGGCTACTATTTTGCTTATCTTGTTGTTGTTGTTTTTAATTGCCATTATTGGTGTTTTAAACCAAAAGCTGATGAGTAACACGTACAAAATAAAAGGCAAATCAATAAACACAGGTCACTTAGAGTTTTGAAGAAAAGAAAAAAAACAACTAGATTTTTTTATTGCTAAATTTCAATAAAACGATCTTAATAAATCCAGCTTCTTAAAAAGACCCAAAAAATCATTTTAATGGCTCCCTTGTAAGGGGGGGGGGGTATTCTCATGGTGATGACTCCATGCCCAAACTCAGCCATGAGACCCGAGTACCCCTAAATAAGCCTCAATAGACGAAATGAACCAAGTGAGAGAGATATCTTGATAAAATCCTAATCATCGTGATAAAATATACAAGACAACACAGGTATAAGAAAAACTAAGATTTTATTATTAAAGAAGAGAACTTTTTAGTTAATAGTTATTTCATTATAAATCAAAATTCAATAATTATTATTCACAATCAAAGATTAATTCTTGTTCATATAATTGCTAGAAGTAAAATTTATTATTATTAAAGGAAAGCAAGCATTATAACTAATATATTAAGACTAATATGTTCCTGCTTAAAAGAATCTAAGAATAATATTAAAGAATGGGATATATATACCCATTTACCAGGATTTTAACATAATAAAATTAAGAAAGAGCAAGGAACACATTAGACTTACATTCTACATGCATACGAGAAGCTTGAGCAAAGCCAAAAACCCAACTGACTTCCCTCGTCAGTGTCACGCTATATAAAAAGATATGTTCCCCTTATTTGTCAAACAAACGTAGCTAAATTCAATCCTTTCTAAGAAAGGGTTTCTATTGCAAAATCAGGAAATTGTGTACAGGGAAAGGATTACAAAGATAAGTTCATTGGGTTCAACATACCCTGAAAAGGCATTGACTTAAGCCGGACTCATAGCAACTTGATATTAATTCTAAAATTAGAAGGACATTTCTTACACCCTTCCCGTCTAATATTTTATATTGGCTAAGTCTCAGTCTCACCTCCTCTAGCTTTAAATTTGCATCGTTCCAACAGAAAATTTAAGCAATTCCGAGTAAACGAGTTTTTCTTTTGTTTTTCATTTTATCGAACGATAAATATTTCAATCGTTGTCTTCAGTTCTTATACGAAACAGCAGTTATTTTGTATAATATGCATTTTTCCGTTTGTAATTTGATTCGTAGCTCCCAACCAAAATAAAGTCAGAAATAAAAAAAGAGTTCCCAGAATACAACCCCAAGAATGTTACCCTAAAGCTATTTTTATGGGTCCCACAAGTCCAGGTACATACGAAGAATTTTTAAGGGAGGAGGTCAAACAATAAGAAGAAAATTAAACTCTTTTTCAAAATGAACTAAAGAGTAGATATTTTTTTTCTCAAGAATATATGAATATAAGCGAACATGAGGGGCACAAAAAGCATTGGGTTTTACAAAACATAAACACCAAATTTATATAGGTTTTAAATGCATAAATGGAAAAAGTCGATGAGTTGAGGAAAACAAAACAAAAAAGATTGAATTATGCAAAAACGAATCGATTTTTTGCCGCAAATTAAAAAAAAATATAATGTCTCATCCAAGATTACAACCTAAGTTAACACGGCCTCGGGTTGTGCTCTTACTGTTGTGCTATACTGATAAAAGCGGGAAGTAACTGAACATTCGGAAGTAGTTGGAAAAGAGTTCACAAATTAAAAAAAAATTTGTGTGACAAAGAAATAAAAGGAAGATGGAACAAGAAGATGAGTGAGTTAATAAAAATGAACTTGAAATGATTCAATTAAAAAATTATGGGGCATAATAAAAAACCTATAATTTAATGAAGAAATGCCGATAAATTTACGTTTTCAGGGGATTGGAGCCCCAGTCCAGCCTGTATGGTCCCTATAAATCAGTTTTTGAGTAAACTGTAAGCCTACCCTATACAGATACAAGACTCGTATCTTCTTCATAAAAATGGGCATTAGTCCAATTGTCGTTTTCTAGAGCCAAATATTTAGTGATAGTTCTTTTCTGAAGAAAACATGCTAAACACACAAGCAGTACTATTAAATTATTTATTTTATACTATTTCCAAGTAGCATGGCCTCTTTTCTGAAAATACACCTACCCTTCTGATGGTCCGGGATATAGTCCTAAGAATACATTAAAAAATCAACCAATAAAATTCTTACTCTACAATATGAAACAACACGAAAGAAGGTAACAAGAAAAATGTCATCACAAGATTCGACACAACGATGAAATGTATTTATACAGCTATACATGGGACCACAGATAGGGAGGGGGTATAATGTCAAAAAAGTGACCATGATATTTGGAAAAAGTTTAGCATAAAATAAAAAATTTCGGCTCAACTAACCCACCCCCCTCCTCAATGCTTAGATATAACCAAAAAATGGCTCATTTTTACAGTTTCATATATTTTGTCAATACCAGATGTTCATGATTCCATATAAAAAGAGCAAGTTTTGTATATAACCTGATCTTATGTCCAACCAATCAGAAGGGGGGGGGTGAGGTCGCTACGGAAAGAATAATACATATATCATCGGTACTAGTCAATTAGCTGATACATACGCAAGATAGATGCTATTGGAAACTAGTCAAACGGTTATCAGTCAGTAAATAATTGAATCGCAAAGCGTGGTTTGTCATCGCGTTTATAATATTTAAACTATTTTTTTTGGAGTTTAGGGGGGAGAGGATCCCCTGAAAACGTTAATTTATCGGCATTTCTTCATTAAATTATAGGTTTTTTATTATGCCCCATAATTTTTTAATTGAATCATTTCAAGTTCATTTTTATTAACTCACTCATCTTTTTGTTCCATCTTCCTTTTATTTCTTTGTCACACAAATTTTTTTTTAATTTGTGAACTCTTTTCCAACTACTTCCGAATGTTCAGTTACTTCCCACTTTTATCAGTATAGCACAACAGTAAGAGCACATCCCGAGGCTGTGTTAACTTTGGTTGTAATCTTGGATGAGACATTATATTTTTTTTTTAATTTGCGGCAAAAAATCGATTCGTTTTTGCATAATTCAATCTTTTTTATTTGTTTTCCTCAACTCATCGACTTTTTCCGTTTATGCATTTAAAACCTATATAAATTTGGTGTTTATGTTATGTAAAACCCAATGCTTTTTGTGCCCCTCATGTTCGCTTATATTCATATATTCTTGAGAAAAAAAAATATCTACTCTTTAGTTTATTTTGAAAAAGAGTTTAATTTTCTTCTTATTGTTTGACCTCCTCCCTTAAAAATTCTTCGTATGTACCTGGACTTGTGGGACCCATCAAAATAGCTTTAGGGTAACATTCTTGGGGTTGTATTCTGGGAACTCTTTTTTTATTTCTGACTTTGTTTTGGTTGGGAGCTACGAATCAAATTACAAACGGAAAAATGCATATTATACAAAATAACTGCTGTTTCGTATAAGAACTGAAGACAACGATTGAAATATTTTTCGTTCGATAAAATGAAAAACAAAAGAAAAACTCGTTTACTCGGAATTGCTTAAATTTTCTGTTGGAACGATGCAAATTTAAAGCTAGAGGAGGTGAGACTGAGACTGAGCCAATATAAGACATAGACATAGACATAGACATAGGTTTATTAAGATCGAACAGCGTAGCCATGGCTAATTTATGTCGTCTTTACAACAATATGAAAAAAAAAAATACAAATAACACTATAAAAACACTAACACGTGAATTCAAATAACACTAAGTCTTGTTGTATGCTTCAACGAAAAAGGGGACAAACGTGTTTTTGTAGCGGTTGGTCCTGCAGACAGGGGGTTGTAGCTTCGACTGGGATCTGGTTCTTTGGTTAACAGGAGCATCAGGTGGGAGGATCAGTCTGTGATGGGGCGAAGATAGCAGTGACTTGCCGAGGGACATGATCAGTGATAATCGTCTGTCGCTGAGAGATTCAAGGTTCAGTTCTTGCAAGAGTTTGTTGTAGTCGTCACTTCTGTTACCAACGATTATGTTAACAGCTCGTTTCTGCAAAGATTCAAGGTCATCGCAAAGGTAGTGGGTGCTCTGGACAAAAGGTCCCCAGACAGCGACGGCATATTCGAGTAGAGGTCTCACATACGTAATATAGGCATTTTTTAGGCTTTGAGTGTCGCAGCCAAACCTGCGCATCAGGACTAGGGTCTGAAGTGATGCATTGCCAGCCTTAATAACCTTCTCCACGTGTTCGGTGAATGTGCAGTCCATCGATAATGTGACTCCGAGGATTTTTGCAGATGGAACAATAGGGAAAGGGACTTGCGGGAATTCCAGATCACGTTTTAAGGGGCAAAACCTGAGGATCATTGATTTATCTGCATTCAGTGTCAACTTGTAACGTTCACAGTCCTCAGAGAAGGATGCCAGAAGGGTCTCGCTGAACTGACGTTCGATTACACCTTCTCTCACGAGGTATTTGAGGACAAATGATAAATCGTCGACGAATTTGAGTCGCTCTTCGAAATTCTGAAAGAGGAAGTTGATGAGGGAGATAAATATGAAACCAGCAAGTCTTGTACCCTGAGGGGCTCCACAGGTAAGTTTAGACCAGTATGAGATCAAGTCACCTTCAAACAATGGAAATACACACCGCATTCTGTCCTGAAGGAAGCTCATCACTAATGCAAGAGACCGCTTCTGTGCGCCCATTGCTCGCATATTTTTTGCTGCCGTAAGATGACAAATCAGGTCAAATGTCTTCCTGAAATCGGCGAGAGCTAGGTCGATGAAGGTACTGCCCTTGTCAAGCCACTTAAAGATAATGTCAACTAGGCGCACGAGGTATATCGAGGTATTGCAACCTTTGAGGCCGCCATACTGGTAACGGTCTATGTTTTCCCGCGTTTGCTTGAGCAATTCACGCAGGATGAATGACTCGGTGACTTTTGCAAAGGTAGATGTGATTGATATCGGTCGTAACTCGTTGCAAGATTTGGGTGTTTTAGTCTTCGGTATAACACGCACAAATGCGCGTTTCCAGCACGACGGGAAAGTTGACTGGGCGAAACATTCGCTGATGATGTGTCCAAGTGGCTTGGCGAGGAAAAGAGAGAACTCTCGTATTAACCTTATAGGCAGCTCTTCAGGAAAAGAGCTACTGGATGGACACAACTTGTTCAGCTCTTTGAAAACTTGATACTCAACTATTTCGATTTCACCTTCGTCAGGGCATATTGACAGTAGATTCTCTATTTCAGTGTTAGTTGGGGCAGGAAAGGATGTACAAATGTCAGTAAAGTAATTGTTGACGTCATTTGCACTCACGAGTGACCCATCATCGTTCAGAATACGGATACTGGATGATACTGTTTTTCCAGCAATCTGCCTCACTAGACGGTGCCATTTACGGGGATCCTTTTTTATTTCAGGGTCCAAAAGGGATTTTCCGAAGGACTTTCTTGCCTCGCGACAAAGGCTAACGATTTTGTTTCTTAATAATCGTAACGACGTTGCGTCACCACTTGACTGCCTTACAGTGGTTTTTTCGCGAATCAGCTGTTTTATTTTTGGAGTGATCCAGGGCTTGTCAGATTCGCTCACGACAAATTGCTTTTCCGGGAAAACTTCTAAGTATTTCTCATAGAGTAGGGACTGAAAAATTTCTGCTTTCCTGTTGACATCGCTTTCGTTGTATACTTCGCTGAAGCAGTGAGTACCGACCCACATTCCGTACGTATTAATAGCAGACTTCGTGATAGGTCTCCGGAGTACTTTTATTTTCTTAAGCTTCCTGATTTCACTTTTTGCCTTCATCAGCAGAGTGTGATGGTCCGATTTGCCCAATGGCCCGTTCGAAGACACGTCTTTGTAATATGGAGCAAGGTTTGTAAGAATAAGGTCAAGGGTGCTCCCGGTCACATGGGTGGGTATCTTGACCACTTGTGACATACCCAGCGTATTAGCAAGCGCCATTGTTTCTTTGTTTGGTTGAAGTCACCAGCTATTATGAAGCCCGGGCGGCTATACCACTGACGTAATGTGTCTAACGTAGACTGAAGGTAGGATACCAACAGCCGTCTGTTCTTGGCGCTTTCAGGATAGTAGATACTTACAATAATGATGCAAGAGACATCTCGTGGTAAATGTTTTGGCTTGCATAATGCCCAGATCGCTTCATGGTTAGGGTCATTGAAGTTATCTAAATATTTGCAGGGGATATCGTCGCGTACATACAGGGCAACACCTCCGCCAATCCTGTCTGTTCTAGTGTTCAAGAAAACCTTGTAACCAGCCATCCTTCCACTTGTTTCGTCGAGCTGCCATGTTTCGGTAATTGTGGCGATATGGATATTATTCTGGCGTAGAATGACATCTAACTCATCTACTTTATTCGTTAGTGAGCGGACGTTGCTCAGAAGGAAGTTTGGAAGTTGGTGTTTACAAGAGAGAACCTGCGGCGATAATACTGGAGGACAATCAGACCCGAAATCATTGGTAGGAGCATTGTTGTCAGGGATCAGCCGGGGCGGTAGGCTCACGCGCGGGATTGAGACTAAACACCTCTCACGCTTAGGCTTTTGGCTGGCCAATCGTCCGTAGGTGACTAACACGTCAATCTTAAATTTCTTTCTGCCACCTCTGCGTCCTCTTCTTGTTCGCTTGCGAACGAAGGGAACATCATCTATATTTTTATAAATTCTTAGTGTGACGAGTGTGGCTATGACAGATGGCGCCAAAACAGCAAAAGAAATGAAAGTACCTTTTTTGCATTGATCAATCCAGTTTTCAGCAGCAGCCTCAGTCACAAAGAATAGCACTATTAATACAGTTTTGATTAATACCACTTTCATCGCAAAGGGAGGAGTATTTCAAGGCACTGAACAAGTTAAACTAGGATAGAATGACTTGCAGCCTCAACCGCGCGAGAGCCATCTATGATTCCAATATAAAATATTAGATCCGTCAATATAAAATATTAGACGGGAAGGGAGCCATTAAAATGATTTTTTGGGTCTTTTTAAGAAGCTGGATTTATTAAGATCGTTTTATTGAAATTTAACAATAAAAAAATCTAGTTGGTTTTTCTCTTTTCTTCAAAACTCTAAGTGACCTGTGTTTATTGATTTGCCTTTTATTTTGTACGTGGTACTCATCAGCTTTTGGTTTAAAACACCAATAATGGCAATTAAAAACAACAACAACAAGATAAGCAAAATAGTAGTCTGGGGTTTTATACACGCATGGGGGGGGTGTCTTTCTGTTTTGCAGGTAAACTGGAAGCAGCACTTACAGTTGAATGAATAGGAATATCCTGAAGATAAAGAAGCATGAATTGTTATTATTGTATACTTCTTAGGCACCTTTTAAAAGTCGGAGGGAGCATTTTTAATGAGATTACGTGAAAATATATTTTTCAAATTATACAGGCAACAAATGTCCCATCTCCTCTTTAAGTACCGCTCTTGATAGCGAAATTAAGGCACCTTGCTTTGAAAAGAGACTTTCTTATCAAAAGCTACGAAAAAGTTACGTTTTTAAGATGTTGGACGTTACGAAATTTTTTGGTCTGGTGGCAACCCTAATCAAATCATGTAGACAAGAAATGATGCAACAAGTCCTGGCAAATAGTTTGGAATGCACCTGAACGGTCAGCACACTATTTTCAATGACCAGCAGCTACATAATCATTCTATCAGTGTCAAATTCGATTTAATGTAATGATATAGCCTATATTCTTTGAATTTTAGAGGACTGAAAGTTAAAGGCTATCTTGTGGAAGTCAAGGCCGGGATTTGGCTATATTCTTGATCACAAAAACACATTACAAAATAGCAAATCACAGTAATTATTTTAAAAGCCACGATTTTTGTCTTTAAACTTAATAGATTAATAAACTAAATAAAGAAATAAATTATAAATAGATCACAAACAGACAGGGTTGCGGACATGATCAGTTGAAAAAGCACAAAAATTGCCAAAATTTGCGTGTTAAACATTGATTTTTGGTGCTACAATAAAACAAAGTTACGACCGTGCCACAAGCGCATGGTCCGTTTAAGTGTACTTGGTTTAGTTTTGGGTCGTTCTTTAATTGTTTTTTGTCTAGTTATTTCCAACTTAGTGCCAATCTTTTTGATCGAACATGATAAGAAGGAGATCCTGGTTATATAAGCTTTGCGACAATCTTTTGAAAGAAATACGAGATGTAGGTGATCCACGCTTTTTGTCAAATCCTCTTCCTTTTTTAAAAAATTTCATTATTTTTTCCATGACAACAAGAAAAATTGTTGCGCGAAAGTGCTACTTTTTGTTCATTAAATGTAGTGCGTGCTACAATTCTACCTATGATGAAACAGGGCTAAAATACACTTTCGTGCTATAGGTGACAACCCTTTATAAGATAAGAATATGATCAATTAGATGACGTTAGAGCATAAAAGAAAAAACGGGCAACAACAGACACAGTATCCTGTGGGTCCCAGACGAAGGAAATATCATACAGATTTCCACCTGAGCAATTTTCTGACAACGAATAAATTTTGGTACCAGTGCAAGTCTGTCTTTATTTTCGTTCAAAAATATTCACATGCGCGCAGGCAGTCAAACGTAAGCTTTTTCACACCGTTTGATCCTTACAAAAGGTTTAGAAGATAATTCAAAGAACTTGTGAAATAATCATACAATTTTTATTATTATTTGTCAGTTATAATCGTATGATCGCCTAAAAAAATCGTAATAAACACGTAAAATTTAATCGTTCAATATGCATCACTGATTTTAAACACATAGTACTGTCGCCCCAGGAAGGTTAAGGTAACTATTGAGGTGATACCCCTTTTTTGACATTGCAGCATTGGCCAACTGCACATTTGCATTGTATGTCTGTTGCCTGTGTCATATGGTCATGTGACTGTCTTTTCTTCTGACACAGAAAGTTACACACTGTGGATGCAGCAAAGAGTTGGCTTTGATAGAATTTTTGATAGAATAAATAAATTCCGCAGTGACTAGCCATGGCTACCAACCCTGAACCAACAGGCACACCTAACGATATTTTTGCAGCTTTTTTATTGTAGACTTTATCAAGTAAAGTATAGCGGGTCTTCATGCCTGATGTGTTAGGTACAACTATTCTACATATTATGTAGTAAGAATTGTTTTCTAAATTCACACTGTCCAATACTTTATTCTCACCCCCCCCCCCCTAATGTACAAATATATAGCCCACGTAATATATTTTCGATCTATTCTGTCACTTCTCTTTGTCTTGTCTCACGCTAAGCTGAAACAAACTAACAAAACATTCGGTCTGCAATGCGTCAATTAATGATTAACTAGAGTCGTAGGGCGTAAATCATACAAATACCATAATTTATTTTAATTATTTGGAAATTTAAAGAATTTGATTATTATAAATTACTTTAATTGAATTATTCTAATTATTATTATTTATGTTTTTTAATTAATGAATAATTTATTAACTCCGTCGCCTATTTTATTCTAATAAAAATAAAATTCCGAATGTTAGAAAAAGGTTATAACCGTTAGATTATGTATTTGAAATCTTCCACCCCTAAAAATTTCTGCTCCCAGGGAAGTGCATTCTCTGTCCTCCCCTCCCCCCATAAAATCGTCTGTGTCCACTATTGTTCCGGAGGAGAGTTGATACAGGATATAATCTATATCTAATTCATAATAGTAAAAAAAAGATTAAAGGTCACATCCACGCTATATGTTTTACTTTTGTGCGCGTGTAACTGAACCCCCGTGTAACTGAACCCCAAGCAACTGAACCCCTGTAACTGAACCCCCGTGTAACTGAACCACTGTGTAACTGAACCCCCGTGTAACTGAACCCCTATATAACCGAACCCCCATTCCACTGAACCCCCGTATAACTGAACCCTCGTGATACTGGAGCCTCATGCAACTGAACCCGCTTTAACTGAACCCTCGTGCAACTCAACCCTATTTAACTAAACCACCTTGTAACTTAACACCCATGTAACTGAACCCCTGTGCAACTGAACTCCCGTATAACCGAACCCCCGTGCAACTGAACCCCCATGCAACTGAACCCTCGTGCTACTGAACCCTCTTGCAACTCAACCACCGTACTTACATTGGGTAAAACCCACTAGGATTATGAACCATATCCATTTAACTATGGTATAGTTATTTAATCTTTAAACTGTTTTAAATAAAATGGCCGTCCCAAAATTTAGATCGGATGTATTTAGGGGGGAAAATAGGGTGGGGTGGAAGCCCTCTAATCACTTTTAACTCTGAAAAAGTGCACTGGAAGTTTTCATTTCCAATCGAATGAGCCCCCCCACAGAGTTCATACAATTTTTTTTTTACCAAAATCTTATGTGTTAGCAATGAGCAACTAGCTTAACTTACAGCCCTTGCCCCAGATGCTGCTGGTGGGGTTGTTAACCCCAAAGACATGGTTATTTGATCTTCAGACTATTTTGAGCAAATTTTTTATTTTTATTCTGATCGGATGTATTTGGGGGGGAGGGGGGTTGTCGGTTAAGAGGAAAAGGCGGATTGACCTGTGATTACCTATGATTCTTCGAAATTGAACTTGAACTTTCAATTTCCAATCGAATGAACCTCCTTCAAAGTTTTTACCATCATCCCTTCTATAAAAACCTTAAATTTTAACCATTGGTAACTTGCAATAAAATACAGATTGCTGATACAGGTGTATCAGCAATTTCTTTTGGAAAAGCTTAGCGTATCAAGATGAAACTTCTGGGGCGTATACCTGCTACTACTGCTATTAATACTGCTAACACTACTGCTAATTCAACACTATTATTACTTCTACTGCTCCTATAATGACAATCTCAAAATGTTGATTGGAAATGTTTGGGAAATGAAGGGCTTGGGGGGGGGGAGGGGGGCTTTTCGCATTTCAATCACTTATGATTCTTATTAGAACTTTCAATTTCCAATCCAGTCGCTTTCGAAGCTTCAACGACAACCCTTTCTACACGATGTGCCTTGGTCAGAAGTAAAAAATAAATTGTAACTTTATTGCTCTTTCATTCATTAAATAAAAAAACAAGTTTTTTCTACTTGAAGTAAGAAGCAACATTAAAACTTAAGACAATCAAAAATTATTCCATATATTAGGGGAGCTGCCTTTTCCTCGATACCCCTCTCTTCACGCTAAGATCTTTTTAAAAAAAGTTTTGATTCAATTACACGGCTCTTGTCTTTCAAGAATCACTCTTAAAAAAAAATAGACAAAAGATCGAACATTAGCGTAGAGACGGGAGTATTAAAAAGGGAGTAACCCCCGTCATATACGGAGTAAATTCTTTACGTTTTAAGTTTTAATGTCGCTCCTTACTTTCGGTAGAAAAAACTAGTTTTTGTATTTATTTATGATCGTTTTTCAGATAATCCTAAGAAATCCACCCCCTCTGTGGAAAATTTCCCCACGAAAAATTCCTCTATATAAAATACCTCCCATGTAAAATTCTTCCGCTGGGAAATTACCCCCGGACAATTCCATCCCTGCTGCGAATCCTTCCCAGAAATTCCTTCCTTCCCAGAAAATCCTTCCCAGAAATACTGCTTACCATACTTTCATTTGAAGAAAAACTTGCATTCATTTAGTTTCTGATCCTTTTTAAGGTCATTGGGGAATATCCATTTTCGGAAAATACCCCAAACCTGGAAATTTTATCCCCCAGAAATTTCCCATGGAGAATTTCTTCTGGTGATAATTCCCCCATGGAAATTTCTCCCGTGGAAAATCCCCCGCCCCCCAAAAAAAGATCATAAATAAAATTATCTAAAAAAAAGATCCCAAAAGAATTCCCACTCCGCTGGAAGCTTCCCCCTGAGATTTCCCTTAAAGTGTCTCCACATGTACAATGGGATCAACAACGAGAAAAAAGACAAATAACACACATTCTGTATAGAAATTCTGGTAAATTCTCCCCATGTAAAATTTACCCTGAAAAGTTCACCCCCAGAAACTTCCATCCCAATGGGAAATTCTCCCCATAGAAAATCCAGCCCCAGAAGATCTCCTTCCTCCCTTGGAAAATGTCGGTATACTTCCCTATAAAAAAAAGTAAGTAAGTAAGTATGACGGCACTAGACACTTAAGGTCCAAACCGGCGGTGCTGATCTCCGTTTCGTGGCCCTTCAGCCAGAAAGTGCAATGGGGGGCTGGGGGCCAGCCATCCAGTTGTCTGATCAAAATTTTGAGATAGCATATCAATAGATATGTCTGGAGATGACATGACCCCTTAGAACCACCAGAGGAAGGGCCGCAAGTCATGAAATTTGCCCATTGTTTACTTATAGTATTTGTTATAGGAAAGTAGCCGTCCTGGCTAAGTGGACGTGCACTGGGTTGAGAGTTCTTTGTCCAAGGGGCACGGGTTCGATCCCTGGCGTGGCCAATTTCTTGGTTTGGGACGCGGGTTAGTGGTGTGACCTTGTAAGCTTAGCCAGAGTCAACCCAGCTCTAAATGGGTACCTGGAGAAATCTGGGGAAGGTAAGCAGGAAGGGTGTGCGAAAGCACAGGATGGCTGGCCCCCAGCCCCCCATTGCACTTTCTGGCTGAAGGGCCACGAAACGGAGATCAGCACCGCCGGTTTGGACCTTAAGTGTCTAGTGCCGTCATACTTACTTACTTACATTTCTTATAGGGAAGTATACCGACATTTTCCAAGGGAGAAAGGAGATCTTCTGGGGATGGATTTTCTATGGGGAGAATTTCCCATTGGGATGGAAGTTTCTGGGGGTGAACTTTTCAGGGTAAATTTTACATGGGGAGAATTTACCAGAATTTCTATACAGAATGTGTGTTATTTGTCTTTTTTCTCGTTGTTGATCCCATTGTACATGTGGAGACACTTTAAGGGAAATCTCAGGGGGAAGTTTCCAGCGGAGTGGGAATTCTTTTGGGATCTTTTTTTTTTAGATAATTTTATTTATGATCTTTTTTTGGGGGGCGGGGGATTTTCCACGGGAGAAATTTCCATGGGGGAATTATCACCAGGAGAAATTCTCCATGGGAAATTTCTGGGGGATAAAATTTCCAGGTTGGGGGTATTTTCCAAAAATGGATATTCCCCAATGACCTTAAAAAGGATCAGAAACTAAATGAATGCAAGTTTTTCTTCAAATAAAAGTATGGTAAGCAGTATTTCTGGGAAGGATTTTCTGGGAAGGAAGGAATTTCTGGGAAGGATTCGCAGCAGGGATGGAATTGTCCGGGGGTAATTTCCCAGCGGAAGAATTTTACATGGGAGGTATTTTATATAGAGGAATTTTTCGTGGGGAAATTTTCCACAGAGGGGGTGGATTTCTTAGGATTATCTGAAAAACGATCATAAATAAATACAAAAACTAGTTTTTTCTACCGAAAGTAAGGAGCGACATTAAAACTTAAACGTAAAGAATTTACTCCGTATATGACGGGGGTTAATCCCTCCTCAATACCCCCTTCTCTACGCTAATGTTCGATCTTTTGTCTATTTTTTTTAAGAGGGATTCTTGAAAGACAAGGGCCGTGTAATTGAATCAAAACTTTTTTTTAAAAAGATCTTAGCGTGAAGAGAGGGGTATCGAGGAAAAGGCAGCTCCCCTAATATATGGAATAATTTTTGATTGTCTTAAGTTTTAATGTTGCTTCTTACTTCAGGTATAAAAAACTTGTTTTTTTATTTAATGAATGAAAGAGCGATAAAGTTACAATTTATTTTTTACTTCTGACCAAGGCACATCGTATAGAAAGGGTTGTCGTTGAAGCTTCGAAAGCGACTGGATTTGAAATTGAAAGTTCTAATAAGAATCATAAGTGATTGAAATGCGAAAAGCCCCCCCCCCCAAGCCCTTCATTTCCCAAACATTTCCAATCAAAATTTTGAGATTGTCATTATGTTCAGCATATATTAAATGTTCCAGTAATTATATTTTTGTGGATGAATCCCCCCCCTAAAAAAAACTTTTTGGGCAAGGGTTACGAGTTATACTAGTTCCCCATTATTAACGTATAAGATTTCTATGGAAGGGTTAGTTCTACAAACTTTGGAGGGGACTCACTGTATTGAAAATCAGATCTTCTAGTGCTAGTTTTGAGAGTCAAAAGTGGTCAGAGGCAAACCAGCCCCCCCCCCCCCTCCACCCACGTCTTCTTTTCCCTAGATGCATCCAGCAGAAATTTTGAGATAGTAATTTTGTTTAAAATGGTCAAAAAAACACATAACAATGCCCTCAGCGTTTACACAACCCCTAAGAGCCCTGGGACAAGGGTTGTAAGTTATGCCTCAGAGACATATAAGGTTTTATGGAATGGGTAGTCGTATAAACTTCAGATGGGGCTCATTTCATTGAAGTTTAGTGCCCTTTATAAGAGTCAAAAGTGATTTGAGGGCACCCCCTTCCCCCTGCACCCATCCGTTCCGAAAACCAGCATCCAATCAGAATTTGTTGACATGTATTTTGTTTAGCATTGTCCAAAGGTGCAGTAATTATGCCTTTGGGGATGTCACCCCCTGATTAAAGGGCAACCCAGCTTACCTAGCGCTCCGCAACGTCGCTTGACTCCTGGATTGTACCTTATGACATGTGCAAGAAATACTCTGATTTGCAATAAGCTACCAAAAGAAGTCAAAATACTGACCCTCATGCCAAAGCCAACCATACCTGTCAAGCGGAACTCTCGTAGAAAGATGAGCCTTAAGCTCTCACAATTAGTTTTTTTCTGTTTACATGTTTTTATGACTTTTGTGCTTTCACACTAGTTCATTTCGTATGGATGTACTAAATGAATCTTTTTCGTTTTCATTATATTCGATGTTAACTGACCACTTTGAAGGAGGTTCACAAGTCGTAAAAAAATTAGTTTCTGAGATTTCAAGATGGACATATTATGGACATATTACAGACAAAATATGGACATAATTTGTCTGAAAAGGACACATTTTTGGATGCTAAAGGGACATATTCATCGACCAAAAAATTGGCAACCCTGAGAAGAAGTAGTACGCTGGGTAAAGTTTTGCAGTTTATATTATTGGCAGACAAATAAAGTAAACATACCACTTGATGCTATTTTTTTTTAGCTCTTTCCAGATATAATAATCATTTTTGAAACAAATACCCCCACCCCTATATATACCAATTCACAGTGTATATTTGTACATTAGGGGGGGGGGTGTTAGTAAAGTTTAAACTTAGCTCTCATTTGCAATCAGAAATAAATCTTAAGAAATATGAAGCCAATGAATTTTCCACAGGGCAGTTTTTTTTTTCTTCTTGTTGCTGGTGTGATATAAAATTAATTTGCAAAAAGGAGTCAGCATAGGCTAGCCTATTGGTTTTTTACAATACCAAACAGTTTTAATTTCTGATGGATGATTGTATGGTACAAGTTTGGAGTTTAAACATGCTATTAAACTAAAAGTTGTATCCTTAGATTCCATATTTTATGCTCTTTCCAAATATTGTGATTTTTCTGACAGTGTTCCCCCCCTCCCAATGGTCCCTGATAGCCTATAGCCTTATGATGGGTAAATATATACCAAATCATATTATTGAGTTAGGAATAAATTGAATACACCATTTGATGCCTTTTTTTATGCTGATTACAAATATAATAATCATTTCTATTGGAAATGAATTTTAGCCCCCCCCCCCTAGCCTATATATGCCAATTCAGGGTATATATTTCTACATTAGGGGGGGGGAGAATAAAGTTTAAACTTACCTCCTATTTACATCAGAAACAAAATTTGCCCCCCCCCCTCTAATGTAGAAATATAAACCCTGAATTGGCATATATAGGGGGCTGAAATTCATTTCCAATAGAAATGATTATTATATTCATAATCAGTATAAAAAAGGCATTGAATGGTGTATTCACTTTATTCCTAACTCAATAGGCCTAATATTATTTGTTGGGTGAAGGGGGGGGGGTGTTTGTGTCATCAGTAAAGTGACCAGGATATTTGGAAAAAAAGATAAAAGAGGGGATCTAATGGTACATTACTACTTTTACTATCTTAATTTTTACTCTGAAGTGATTGAAATTGTTTGTATAATATACACAGACAAAAAAAAAAACATGACCTCACTGTGTTTCTTTTAGGAGAGGTCAACCACTAAACTGATGCTGATAAGATTCAGGTAAGTTGGGCATTGGAACCATTGTAAAATGTAGTTCAGCTTACACATATTGAGCTTAATTGAACTCCTTACCTGGAGATATAGATATTACCACCCAATCAGCCCAGTGCTGCTTTATTTTTTCAAGAGTATTTGATGAGATTACTGAAATGAAAATTAATGTTTCTAGTGAATAGTTTGTATCAAGAGTAAGCAATTAGAATGAGAAAAGTATTGCTTTTATTTAATACTGTAGGATAGTAGCTCAGTATAAATAACTACCCCTCTTCTGCTTGTTCAGTTTTTAAGAATTCTGTAAAGAAAGGTCTATTACCTGTCAAAGCTCAAAAAAATCCCAAGCTATGGCATATGGTCTGTATGCTTTGGCAAGGCAAGCTGTAGAGGTTAAAGAATCTAAACCCTCATAAAGCTAAAGGGCCAGATGGTATTTATCCTAGATTACTGAAAGGAAAATAATCAGTTGTTTTAATACCTCTCACCCGATTTTTTTAATGCCCACTTTAAACTTCAATAGTATCAAATTATTAAAAAGTAGCCCATGTTACTCCTCTTTTCAGAAAGAGTAATAAAGCTAAAACATGCAACTATCAACCAATAAGCCTGATGGTAGTTATCTGGAAAATTATGGGAGCAATCCCAAACACAGCAACCATCACCAACCAAACATTAAATGGGATTATTTATGATGGTCAACATGGATTTAGAGCTGGTCATTCAACCAAAGCAAACTTGCTAGATGCCTATGATTATGCTACAGGCCTACTGGAGAAATACATCCCTGTTGGCATAATACTTTGCCACCTAGCTATGCCCTTTGATAAAGTGATTCCTGTATTCCTCTTGATCAAGTGTGGTGCATTAATGCTGTACAAAGCAGTGATCAGTTGGATTAATGAGTTCCTGAATGACTGTATTCAATCTGTTATTATTGTGTGACCACAAAGGCATATCTACTTCTCAGAACTGATGGGAGTCTTGAGCAGCAAACCCCAGGGGACAGTCCTTGTCTTCATCATTCCCATTAATGATGTACAAGAAAAAAATAAATCAGTCTTTCTGCTGTTTACATAAAGATAATAAGCCAAGCATAGCATGATGTTGACAGTGGCAAAACGCTCTAAATTGACCTTGATATGTTTATGGCATGAATTTCAACCTGGCTTCTTGAATTCAACAGTGATAAATATGTATCTGTATGTATCAATAGTGATAAATAAATATCATCTATATGTAATTTTATTAAGTTCAGAAAATTTATTTCTGGATGTATTTGATGGGGGATAGTTCTTTAGTCTATTATGAGAAATTAGTATTTATAATAGGGAGGAAGTCCATGAAGGGAATGCAGGAGCAATTGACCTGGATGAAACTGGAAATTTCATTTGAATATTGGCAAACTCATGTGCTATGACTCTATACATGGAAGCATTTCTAAGCCAGTTATGCAGGGTGTGTCAGCTGTTGACTCCTTTTTTTTTTACAAATAATTAATTAAGAGGAACTTTCTTCTTTTATTTGCTGTTGGTAATAAATTTATTTATTGTAAACAAACAGTTCATTTATTTTTTTGTAAATAAACAAATAAATTTATTGTAGCATTTAGCTGGCTATAAAACTTATTAATTGTTGGTTTTCTGAGATCAAATATTAGGTGGATTGTATCCCTTTGTGAGGTTTCAACTTTTGTAGTTGGGTCTTTGCACAAGCACCATATACAGTAAACCCATATACAATTTTGGGATTCATATAATCACTTTAGAAGTCTCTAAGTAAAAAAGAAAAAATAACTGTTACTTCTTCATGACTTACCATATTCAAGAAAGGTGTAGATGCAAATTGGTCTAGTAAATCATGAAAACTAGACCAGGAAGTTCCCAAATTTGTAATGAAAGTATAATAATAATAATAATAATATAATGCAAAACAAATAGGCCACAGGGCCTCTACAAAAATCTTTTAAATTGAAAAAAATTGTAGGTACTTTCACAGTAGTATTAGTCCAGTTCCTGCTTGAACGAGTTTAATGAGTTGGCATTGATGACTTCAAAGGGGAGTTTGTTCCAGTGTTGTGTTACTCGGTTCTTGAATGCCCAATGGCTGATGTCCTTTCGGAACCTCTCCTCTTGAAGCTTGAGGTTGTGACCACAAAGGTTTGTGTGGAGTGGATGGCCACAGTCCAGCCAACACTTTTCATCATTGTGGACGTTTTTTGACCCAATTTTGTGTTTAGTTCACTTTTTGTATCAATGTAATTAGCCAAGGTGACATTTTCTGGTGCAATTTCACTTTGTTGTTTGCAAATGCTTGAAGGTAAGGATAAGGCTTATCCCAGGATTTAACTTAAGCCAAGCTTGAGTTTTTTAAATTTGGGCTTATTTTCATAAATGTATACCTAGTCTAAAACCCTGTCAGAATTTAAGAAAGGGAAAGGAATAGGCTTACAAACTTGAAAATAGCTGCCAGGGATATAATTTGGGCTACTAATGTATTCCTGAAGTTTTATTCACCTAGCTAAACAACTTTCTGAGTTACTAATAACAACTCTTCTCAACTTTATCCCTAATACTACTACTACTACTAAAAACTCACCACAGCACCAAGCCGCCTGAGGCCAACACAGCTATGCATGATCCTCCTCCACCCCAATCTATTCAAAGCCTCCCTTTTTACACCCGCCCACGAAGTTCCCATTTCCTTTAAATCTTTCTTTATGACGTCCTCCCACCCCAGACGGGGACGACCTGCTTTCTGTTTAGCCCTAGATGGTTGGCCGAAAAGAACAACCTTTGGCAATCTGTCATCCTTCATCCACACAACATGCCCTAACCACCTCAACCTTTCTTTCATTATAGCCCTAGAGAGCGGTATTGAACCACATTTTTCGTATAGCCTATTGTTTGAAATACGGTCAGTCAGCCGGGTACCCAGAACAATCCTTAAGCAATTTCTCTGGAAAACATCTAGCAAATCTTCATCCGCTTTTTGGAGCGTCCATGCTTCAGAGCCATATTTGACCACTGTCATCACTGTAGCTTCTAATATTCTAATCTTGGTTTGCAGACTTATCTTCCTATTCTTCCAGACTTTTTTTAACTGTGAAAAAAACACCCTGAGCCTTGGCTATTCTATTTTTAACATCTTCACTGCTCCCACCATCTTTACTAATAATACTACCAAGGTAAGTGAAGCTGCCCACCTGATCAATCTTTTCATTACCCAACATCACCTTTTCATCTTCACTTATTCCTAGCCTTAGTGACTTAGTCTTCCTAACATTAATTTGCAAACCAATTCTAGCACCCTAAACTCGCAAAACCTCTAAAACCTCATTTTGCTCACACTTTCATCTAGGATGCTTAAATCATCAGCATAATCCAAGTCCAGGAGACTTTTTCCTCCCCATTTGATTCCGTGGTCTCCCATTGCCTTTCCTGTGCTCCTTAAAACAAAGTCCATCAAAATAATCCATATAAAGGGGGATAGAACACAACCCTGCTTAACTCCTGATTTAATACAAAACCAGCTGCTAACCTCATTTCCTACCTTAACCGCAGCAGTGTTATTCTCGTGCATAGCACTAATCACTTTAATGTATTTGTCTGGTATACCATACAAGGATAAAACCTTTACTAAAGCTCTTCTATCAACAGAATCGAACGCTTGCTCGTAATCCATAAAACTGAGGACCAAAGGTGTTTGAAAACTCAGGCACTTCTCAATTATTAGCCTAAGAGTGAAAATTTGGTCGACACATCCTCTACCTTTTCTAAAGCCGTACTGCTCTTCTCTTAAAACTTTGTCTACGGCATCTCTCAGTCTAAAAAGTATCATATTACTAAGTAATTTACTACCTACAAAGACCAGGCTAATGCCTCGATAATTACCACACTCACTTTTATCACCTTTCTTATAAAGTGGCTTAATTAAGGTTTTCCTAAAATCGTTAGGTATTTCCCCTTTTTCAAAAATCATATTCATAATCTTCAATAACTTATTTCTGACCTCAGAACCACCATATTTAAGAAACTTATTTACCCCCCTATCAGCACCTGGAGCCTTATTATTCTTTAATCCTTTTAGTACTGTTGCTAATTCCTCCTCACAAAACAAATCTTCCTTCATGTCCAAAGTATCACAAACTTTTTCATTTTCCTCTATATTTTTTCCTGCAACTCTATCTCGGTTAAGCAAGTTCTCAAAATGTTCGGCCCATCTCTCTTTAGTTTTTTCCTTATCGCTAATTGCGACCCCATTCCTATCTTTAACTGGGCCAAGTCCGGATTGACTACTCCCTCTCAATTTGTTAACGTGCCAGTACAAAATTTTACTATTATGCCGTCTAGCTGCATCTTCCAGATCCTCAGCAATTTTATCCATGGCCTCCACTTCACACCTCCTTAGTTCATATTTAATGCTTTCTCCACTTTCTTTACATTTCTTTTGTTTTCATACGATTTATCACTCAGATAATTCTTGTACAAGTCCTTTCTCCTTTCTATTAAACATAAAGCTTTTTCACTAATATTCTTAGCTGCAGTTCCAGCTTTCTTCCCTAATACACCTTCAGCAACTTCACAAATTATTTTTCTAAAATTATTCCAACCTTCTTCTACATTATCATATTTCACTTAATTTTATTATTCAACTGTTCCTGGAAAGTTTCTCTCAAATTCTCATCCTGGAGTCTACCAACATCATAACTTCCCGGGAGGTAGTTACCCTTCCGATATTTCAGTTTTAAATTAACTCTTGACACTACTAGATGGTGATCTTTACTTTTAACATCAATAACAGCACTCCTATATACCCCAGTATCTTGTATTAATCCTGCCAGTCTTCGGTTTACTATAACATAATCAATAAGGTTTGCTGTCTTACCATCACGTGAATACCATGTTAACTTATGAGCCATTTTATGACCAAACACCGTATTGGTTATAACTAGATTGTTATACCTACAAAATTGCAAAAGCCTGTATCCATTACTGTTTTCTTTTCCTACACCAAATTTACCTAGGCTGGGATACCATCTATCCCTATTTCTACCAACCTGGGCGTTAAAATCTCCCAGTAATAACATCATATTTCTACCTGGGACCTTGTCTATTTGCTCCTGTAACTGTAAGTAAAATTCATCTGAGTCCCTAGTATCTCCGTCAGTCGGTTCTACAGGGGCATATACTACTATAACTGATACCCTGAACTTTCTAGTCATAAAATGAGCAATTAGTATTCTATTATTAATACCTTCCCAGCCTAAACAAGACTTAGCAGCTTCCTTATTCATCATGAGCCCTACTCCCTGTCTATGTACCCCATCCTTCATGCCTGAGTAAACAAATTCTATATCACCTAATTTCATGCTTCCTACCCCTGGGATATGAGTTTCTGAAACTCCTAATAAATCCAGTTCGAATCGTCTGAATTCGTCAGTCAAAATGTCGATACGATAGTCATTTTTTAATGTCGTAACATTCCAAGTTCCAATTTTCATGTTCTTTAAATCATTGAAATTATTTTCGCCTCAGGAAAAGCAATGATCCCGGATACCAGTGCAGGACGGGGATCACATATCTTCTCAAGTCTACACCGAAGTGCTTAAGCCGGCTTCGAACCGGACAGCAAGAAGTCCCTGGGACCTCCATGAATGGAGGCTTTGTGCAATCCTGGGCCCATCTTGGTCACAACATGGTTTTCAGCACTTGGCGATGCTCTTCTATCAACAAGAGTCGAAATCCTGCACAGACATTCTCAAGCCTATTACCTCCGACTCATTATATATTCATGCCTACAAATATTATGCTACTATGGGGAGGCAACCCATAATAGATAAATTAGCTAGGAAGCCCTAATGCTGCAATAAATGCTAATCTGAGAACAAGCAAAAGAGCAAGGATGGGTTCCCTACTTACACTTTATACCAGGCTAATTGCAGAGGATTGGAACAGCTAGAAATGTTTCATAACAGCAAGTTTGTCCATTCAGTATACCTAAAAACACCCTTCCTGATCTCTTTGCCCACCTCTTGTATCACATGACTAGAGGACATTCACAGAAACTTTCAAGCCACATTGTAGCACTAGAGAAAGAAGCCACTTCTTCAGCCAGAGAATTGCCAATCTATGGAATCAGCTTTCAGAAGACACAGTGTATGCTGAATCCACTCACACGTTTAACTGCAAAATTAATAAAAAGTGGCTATATCAAGAATTCCTGTTGAACTGGGAGGCAGCTGAATTTTCAACCAGGCAGTAGTAAGTAACTGGACAAGAAAATCATTCCTATAGAAGTCATTACAAGGATTGAAATCCTTACCTTGCCCTCTTCTAAACTGCAATTTAAGGTAGTATCAATAGACCTAAAAGCTCTATCACTGTTTGCCAGAACACTTACTGCAGGCAGAGACATTTAGGAAGTCTGCATATATAGGCTAGTGAAGGATATGTTTAAAGGGGAAAAGCCAACATTTTTGTTCATGTAGCTTCAAGTACTGTATCAACAAAAGAGACAGGATGATATTGTTCTGTTCTACTTTGTAAGTTAGTATCCCCTCCTAACCTTGTGAGTTCTATAGTTAGGATTTTGTACAAGGGTTATTCAGAAAGTAGGGAACGTTTTGTAATAAAACAAAAAATAGGTACAGGAAAAATATTATATTATATACTTCTAATAGAGTGACTAAAATGCTACTTTTCTACATAGTCCCCAAAACAAATGAAGGCACTTATCGTAGCGGTGAACAAGCTTTGAAATTCCTTCATCATAGAAATCCGCCACCTGTAATCTCAGCCTCTCAGTGACACACGCCCGGAGCTCGTCGTCGTCATCAAAACGCTGTGTCGCTAGCCAGTTCTTAATTCTTTGGGAACAAGTGAAAATCACTCGGTGCTAGGTCGGGACTGTAGGGTGGATGTGAGAAAATCTCCCATTTCAATGAGTCAATAAGTTCTGCAGTTCAATTTGCTGTGTGAGGTCAGGCATTGTCATGAAAAACAAAATTTTTGACGACAACTTTTCTTGGTGCTTGTTTTGCACTGCTCTTCTAAGCTTGCGCAATGTTTGGCAGTACCAATCAGAGTTGATTGTCGCAGCACGCTCGAGAAAGTCAATAAGCAGCACACCTTGCCTATCCCAAAAAACAGTAGCCATAATCTTCCTCACTGACAAGGTTTACAAAAATGTGTTTGTTTTTTTGGGGGAACTTGTGTGCCCCCACTCCATGGACTTCAATTTTGTTTCACAATTGACGTGCTTCACCCACGTCGCGTCATCCGTTACGATTCGATCCAGTAAAGAATCACCATGTGTGGTAGGCGTCAAGAAATGTCAAGGCTGCTCCCATTCGCTGACCTTTATGGAGGTCTGTAAGCATTTTTGGCACCCATCTTGCACAAAATTTATGGTAGCCAAGCTTGTGAGTCACAATTTCAAACAATAAAGTTCGTGAAACTTGTGGGAAGCAAAGCGAAAGCTCCGTTATTGTGAAGCGATGGTTTTCACGAATCTTCCCGTCAACTTTGGCAAGAAGATTGTCTGTCACAATGCTTGGGAGTCCAATTTTCTCTTTATCATGCACGTTGGTTAGGCCATTTTTTAAACCGGATACACCATTTTCGCACTGAACTTCCATTCATTACGTCGTTGCCATACACTTCGTACAGTTATCAATGAATTTCTATTGGTGTTTGCTAACAAAAATCGCATTACAGACCGCACTTCACAACTGACAAGATTTGAAATTGCAGCGCACATTTTAAATAGAAATATTGGGCAAACGGGCAGCGTGAAGATCTTCTCGTTTTCACGACTGGCTGCCGACCGAAGCTACGAACACGTGCACACCAAAACATACGTGATCGCCGCGCGCATAGCGGCGTCAAACGGAAACGTTCCCTACTTTCCGAATAGCCCTTGTAGCTTTTAGTCTATTTTTTTTTTCGAGTTTCATTTATCAGTTTCTTATTCAATTTGGTTGTTTGTCCATGAACATTATTGATCAAGAGCTTTTCCATCTTAAAACAAATAAGGAGAGAGCATTAAGACGGTCTGTTTATGTTATGGAACAACACTTCGGATTTGTCCTGATTTTTTAAATTTTTTTTACTGATTACAGTTTATTGTGAGAAAGCTATAAGGCTATAAATTCTGCAATTTCCCCTGAAACTATGTCCCCCAGGTCAGATTGATGAATATGACATATATTGGAATGCTGTATGCAATTCTTCCATAGGGCCTAAAAGGAAGTTTTTTTTTTTATAGAAAATAAGGCATGTTGTACCCATGGCTGCAATATTAATAGTTTTATAGATGGATCTTCATTTGGTTGACCTATTTTAAGTATTATAATGAAGTTATTTCTTTCTTACAGGAAAATATGGCGTTTTTAACATTAGGAAATTGACATGTCTGATCAAAGCCAGTCATCAAGCAGTACAGAAACACATTTTAACAGTGGTGACAGGGAGCACAACAGACGGCAACGGTTTTTAAGGACGGCAGACATTTTAAAGAAAAGTGGCCTTCTTGAAATTACAACAAAGACAAGAGATCTCATTATCAAAAATAATAAATTAAAAGAAGAAATTAGTAAAGTTCAAGTTGAAGTTGAAGATCTTTTCTTAGAGATACTGAATAACGCAGAGAATAGGCAATATAAAGAATTATACGAGTCTTTGCAAGCAAACGGGCAAGTTAGCATAGACTCAATCACGTCAGCCGATAACACTGAGATTCTTGAACTTCAAAATTCATGATGTCACTGGGGCCCAGATATGCTTACTGCAGACTGTCTTACACTGTGAAAAATGCCCTAAGGTCCATTTCAACAACCCCTTTCCTCAATGAAAAACAAGGTGCAGTGGAATTGGATAATTACACACCAATTTATAAGTTTAAATATATAAGGGCAGCTCGTTTAATTTGCAGACTTAAAATATATCAAACAGGTATAACTATTGCATCTATACCGCTAGTGAATTCATTGAGCGCCCAAGGTCTCGTAAATGAAAGTGAACTTAGTAATGTTGTTGTAATTTCCATAATTGCCCTGGGAATGCTTGGAGTTATGGGCGAACTTTGTAGAAAGCTTATTGGGTTTATGTACATTGACAAATCTGGTGAAAATTTAAGAGTGGCCCACTTGACTTTTTTTGGAAATCGACGGGACATTATTATACCTGTGAATGATGTTGTGTTGGTGGAAGAGCTTCCTGATAAGTTGACAGATATTTATATAAGGATGAGAACATATTCAAATAAATACAAATTCTTGTTTACCCTTAGATTTGGACAGGTATTGGATGTAAAATCCTTTAAAAAAGTATTTGGTGAGGTATCATGAAGCTTTTTTGTGAACCGTTTTTAGTCATGTTGTCTAATAAATTAAAATATTAAATTGCCTTCAGGTTTTTAATTCCCTTTGCTATTATAGTGACCAATTCGTTCTAAATGGTAAGTATCGATCCAAAAAATACAGTACGTGGAAGTCTGGTTAGTACCAAAAGATTTGTTTGGAAAATTAGGGTATATAAAGACAATTTTGATGTTCATAAGCGTATTTGTAAAAAAAAGGCAACGCAATGAAAAATTAGAATAAGAGTGAACCTTGCCAGTAGGAAAAAAAAAATCTGTAAATGGAGCCTTGACAAATACATATGCATTTAAAATATATACTTTTTATGGTGATTTCGGAAATGTAGAGTTAGTTAATTTTAAACCTACCCATCAAAAATAATTAATGTAGGAAGACTTGCATAATTTTAGAAAGAAAAGTATTCAACCTTACTGAAAATTACATCATTGAAATTCAACATATTTTAGACACCCAGAGCAAAGGTTTTAAAAATGCAGAATTTCCCTAAAAAGAACAGCCATAGGCGTTTTTTATTTGAATTTTTTTTAACCAAGAGTGATCGTATCGAACCAATGGTTGTAGATCATTGAAGAGGGCTCATTTGAACGAAAATTGAAAGTTTGACAGCTCTTCTCAAGCATCAGAGAGATCGTGCCACATCTAAGTGGCAAATTGGTGCCATGTTGGGGCCATAAAACGAAAGTTTTGGTCCACAGGGCTTGTCGAAATTAAGTAACAAGTGGTGAGCGGCCTAGGATGAAGCCGTAAATTTTAATAGCTCAGTAAGGTTACTTTTTTACATTTTGGAAGCTGCCTAGTAGTTCTGAGAAGTCAGATCCGCTTTTTCATGCTTATGAAATGGTACTTAGTCCCACGAACCGGTAAATTCAGTACGTCAGTGAGACTATGTTATGAAAAATTTGTGCACTTTTAATTTATACTATCTGAATGATGTGAGCACAAATGACCCCCCCCCCCAAAAAAAAAAGAATCTGCAACTCCAGCATTAGCTGTGATCTATAGTTGTCATTATATTTGAATCGCAATTTGATATCAATCAAAAATTTGTAACTAAAGGTGACCATCCAGAAGAAGCAGCGCATCATTTTTTTATCTTGTTTGAAAGATGCAAAAATATTCATATTTATCATAGAGAGCTACAATCTAAATAGACATCTAGCTTCTACTAAGAGATTTACAATCTCATGAAAAAGAAATAAGCCTATGAGTCATGTTGTTTTGCCGACGTATTTGACTTTGTCAAATCGGAAGTAATCGGAACGTTATTACCTTCTTCTCAAAAACACTGATCAATACGAGAATTTGTCAAATAGGTTTCCTTACCCGGAATGCAGGATTTTGTTTTTATCAAACTCCTTAACCCTAGCTTCGGATCTCAAATAGAGGCTGACATTTTTGCCATTTTTTTGTATTAAATTTTCTTTTTCATACATTTCTTTATTATTTATAATAGGAGCCTTTTTCCAAGTTATGCATTTGGTTAACCAAAGAAACATAAAAGTAATAATATATTACATGAATGAAATAAATAACAAGAAGTCTCTTCCACTTCTTTAAGGAACTTGTGTCACACTATGGTTTAACGGAATGCTTGGAGCGTATTTGATTCAAGTAAAATGTATTTTACAAGTCGTAATTTCTTGTATGACAGGCTCTCTATACAAGAAAAAAAAACTGAATAATTTTTCCAATAACTATTGGGACATTTAACCTATAATTAGTGATGTCTTTTTACAACTTATCTCTACTTTAGTTTACAACCAATCGATTTGGGAACTGAATCTCTCATTTAAGAATGCCTTTCCATGCCTTTTGCTCCTTACCACAAAGGTGGTAAGGCTACAACCTTTGTGGTAAGACTCCGTATCTCCTTGCCTTTTGCTCCTTACCGCAAATATATAACTTACAAGAGTAGGAAGTGCCGCTAGTATTGACAAAAACCTCAACACCATCTAGCGTTTGGCGTCACAGTTTTTTTTAATGCAATAATAAGAATATTTAATTTGTTTAGTTGGTAAAATTAGTGTAGTAATAAATGTTTGATCTCAGTTCCAGACAGAAAAATGACTGCAAAGCTTGAAAAAATGCCAAGTGTCGCCAACCGCTAGATGGTGTTGAAAGTATTTTTTTGTCCTTATTAGCGCCAGTTTACACTCTTATAACTTACCCATACTCTTTGCCTTACCCTTTAAAAAAAGGAGAGTAAAGAGCTTGTAAATACTTCATCTTTAACTATGTTAACTAAAGAGACTTGTCAAAAATAAATAAATCATCTATTACACGAATGAAATCAATAACAAAAAGTCTCTTCTACTTTCTTTAAAAATTCATGGTCACCCCCCATGAAATCATGGCCATTGATCATTCATGGTATATGTGGCATACCCTTGAGCTTCCATTTGATTAAGAATGTTCGTAAAATATCTGGAAATGTCGACTTCTTTACCCTCATAGGACTTTATTAGAGGATGTTCAATTAACTGGGAATACTTCGGTCGAGACTGTTCTTCTTGATCAAGCTAAAAAAAAAAGTCAAATTAAAAAATGGTCACGTTGTTTTGACATCGCAACGTCGTTCTCTGTCTAGTAGTGACGGAGCAGAGGTTTCTCCCGTCTCCTTGCAACTAAACGATACTTAACTCCTTTAATGACTTCTTTTTATGATATGACGATTCTGAACAGACAAATAAGTTATTGCAATTGGTTTTGTAGTTTCTAGCATTAAATAGCGAATTGCGATTATTGAATTGTGTTCAAAAACGCTTATTGAAACCTATTGCAAATAATTATTTCGCTATATATGTGCATATATAGACAAATAAGTTATTTCAATTGGTTTTGTAATTTCTAGCGTTAAATAGCGAATGCGATTGTTGAATTGCGTTCAAAAACGCTTATTGAAACTTATTGCAATTAATTATTTCGCTGTATATATAGCGCTATGTATGTGCCTAAATATGTAATTATTTCGCTATATATGTGCATATATAGACAAATAAGTTATTGCAATTGGTTTTGTAATTTCTAGCGTTATAGCGTTAGCGTTATATAACGCTATATATGTGCCTAAATATGTAATTGTTTCGCTTTATACGTGCATATATAGACATATAAGTTATTGCAATGGGTTTTGTAATTTCTAGCGTTAAATAGCGAATTGCGATTATTGAATTACGTTCAAAAACGCTTATTGAAACCTATTGCAAATAATTATTTCGCTGTATATATAGCGCTATATATGTGCCTAAATACGTAATTATTTCGCTATTGATGTGCATACATAGACAAATAAGTTATTTTAATAGGTTTTGTAATCTAACATTAAATAGCGAATTGCGATTGTTGAATTGCGTTCAAAAACGCTTATTGAAACATATTGCAATTAATTATTTCGCTGTATATATAGCGCTATATATGTTTCTAAATATGTAATTATTTCGCTATAAATGTGCATATATAGACAAATAAGATATTGAAATTGGTTTTGTAGTTTCTCGCGTTAAATAGCGAATTGCGATTATTGAATTGCGTTCAAAAATGCTTATTGAAACCTATTGCAATTGATCATTTCGCTTCGAAGTTCAATAAGCTGAGATTCTTCCTTTTGCAGATAGAAAACTTGGAATATTTACCTATTAGCAAGCTAACAATATTTTCTGTTAGTTTCAAAGGTTCGGTAGGTTTGCAATCTACTCAGTTAGCTAGGGCTGATACTCAAACAATAGTCTACTCAAGAGAAATATAGATAAATAATTTAAAATCATTAAATAAATATATATCAATTGGTTCTTTAGTTAGAATCTCTACCCAATTCACGAAAAATTAAAGGGGAGGGGCAAATTTTTCTTTTTCAATTTATTATGCACATTTTTCAAAATCTGGGGGGGGGCATTTTCTATTCTATCAATGAAACTACACAAAGTGCCAAAATAGCACGAATAATAATTGTTAAAGTTCGGTAACTTAATAAATGGTAAGGTAAGGTTTAAAATGGCAAACCCAAATCGATGAGTTTGCAAGAAATCCATTTTGAAGGTCAGACCGCGCTCAATAGAGCAAAGTAATAACGCTTGTTCTAATAAGTTATTTCAACTTATTGCAAATAGCTCTGCTGAACGTGGAGTAGGTCTAATGATTGTCGAATATATCAAGAAAAAGAAAGCGCTATATACCAACCATACAGGGTAAACATCGTTTCACGGACAAAATGCACTAAGTGGTTGGGGGTTGAATTGAGCTAGGTGAATGGAATTTCTAGAGACTTAGGGATTTGATTTTGATTTGATTCTTTTAAATATTATAGAAAACTTTCAAACAATTGTTTACTCTATTGCAAAGAAATGGGAAAATAATTATTCCAGACTACCAGAAACAGTCACTGAACTGAATGAGATATTTTCTCCATAACTGAAAATTTCATTTTTTCTATCATTGGGCAGGAGGATAAAAAATAATAATATGTAATCTTAATTACAAAAAAAGAAACAAACAGAAATAAGAAAGTTTGGCAAGACCAAAAGCTCTGTAAAAGCACACAATGAAGAATTGCAAAAAATAAGTAAAACCTTTATAAAGCCTTAATTATTTTTGGATTAAAATGGAGGTACGAGTTAAGACGAAGCAGAAGACACATGAAGCACCCTACCGCTTATTCCCCAATCAATAGGATTTTTGAAGTTTTTGTATGTTATTTTCACAAATTTCGATTCCAATTCATCTAGGTGTAAATACTCTCAAAACCTTATAACGGATACCGCCGCAAAAGGAAAAGCGTAAATTCTGTGAATTATTGGAAGTTGCGGTTTCTTTCTAGATAAATAGTTGTTCTAATTCTAGATGAATAGTTGGAATTCTGCAGCTTCTTTCTAGATACATAGTTATAAACCTCGGCGATTTGACATATTTAGTTTAAACTCGAAGACGTTTTTGTAATATAAGTTTTGAATGTCTTTATAAATTAACGTTTTTGATAAACTGCATTATAGAACGAGCATTGTCGAAATACTTGTGAAGTTCTTTTTTTTCTTTTCTTTTTTAAATCATATGATGACCAAGTGCCTTCGGCCGGGAGTACAAAGCGCGATTGGGGGCAAGTGATCCGATTTGCCCCCAAAGTATTTGTCGATACATAGGTTTCTACGTTTTGTGACTATATTCGAATCGCTTACTTTCGTTGCAAACACTCAGTCTGCAGTAATAAGTGTAAACAGGTAAGAACCAGGATCACTTTCTGGTTGGAACTGAGAACAGTAAACCTATCCACATGCGTTTGACTTCACTAGGGACGTTTTTTCCTATCTTAATCATTTTTATTCCCTTTCTGGCATAAAGATATCTTCAAAGAGGATAGACCTGTATTCAGGTATATGTTTTGATCCTTGTTGTAAACTGGTAAACGTCAATTTTCTCCATTTTGTCTTTGAAATGATGTTTTAAGAAGTCTAACATTCAGAATGTCCTTATATTATTTAAATTGCGTCTTTGACCTCACCCAGTGGCGGATCCGGGGGGGGGGCCTGGGCCCCAATATTTTTTCTGGCACCCTCAATCCTTGTTTTTTTTCTTCTATTTTTCACTCTTTTTTTAAAATAAATGGTCAATTTGGTCAATTATTGACAACCTTGTCACATTGCCCCCCGCCCAGGATTTTGCTTATTGGTGCCTTTGTCACATTGGACCCCCCAGGATTTTGCTCTAGATCCGCCCCTGACCTCACCAAACATGTAACTCATCAATTTGGTTTTCAATTAATAAGACAGACGAACATAAAGTAAATAAAATACAGAGGGGGGCTTCCAAGTTGGTAATCTATCTTTATAGCCTTCTACATTCCCAAAGACTTTCTACACTCCAAATCTCTTTCCTCCATTTCGCAGGTGTCACACGAGTCTAGTTAATGCTTACAGAATTATTAAGAGGACTGCCAGATCCAATGATGTCAGCCAGATCCAAAAAATACAGAGGAGGGCTTCTAAGAGGATGATCGATCTTTATAATCTTCTATAACCCCAAAGGTTTCCGACACTCCAGATCTCTTCCCTCCAATTTCGCAGGAGACAAATGAGTCTAGTTAACGGTTAAAGAGTCACTAAGAGGATTGATAACACCATTTTATATAAATCAGTTTACCAATTAGTAGGTTACCTTTGTGTGTTTGTTTCTTTTTTTTGTGGGTGTTGCAGCAAGTAACAACAAGCATTGAGCTTAATATTGTGTACTTAAAATTTTTTATTTATAAATAAATCTAAACAAAACTAACTAGATATGGCTCACGGTTTTTCTAAAAGGAAGTCGCACATTTTAAAATTACCACATCAACGGCTGAAATATATTGGCTAAACCCAAATAAATTTCAATTCGATAAAGAACTGAAACATACTGGGTTTCAGATGTTTAAGGGTTATCGATAACTTGGAAATGACAAAAATAAAACTTGAATGCTGCGATTTTATGAAATTAACCAATACATTTGAATGAAAGTTACCACCGATGGCACTGGCTTACCACTTGTGGCAACTTTCAAGGGCCATACTACGTACATATCCTTAAAAAATTCGATGTTTCTCGTTGGTTGAAGCTATGCTCCTGTTGGAGAACGTGAGTTTAAGTTCCTATGCAGAATGCAGTGCTTTTTTGACGAATTTGATAGATTTTATCGGCTATGGTGGTACCAATGGATTTACTTGGGTGATAACCCTGCTGTTTGTACATTCGTGCTTGAGCTGGAGATTATCAACTTGATGAAAGTAATAAAAGACATGAGAGTCATGACTAATTAGAGTAAAGCAAAGACAGGTAGTCTCTGTAAGAGGTACAGCTGGCTTAACTTTTTTAGAGTTGTATGAAAATCATTATTTTCGCTTTTTGATGATGGTCTATCATTCATCTTAAGGTAGAACTAAGGTAAATTTGCATAGAGTAAGATTATTTCAAATAGTCTATTAGTTCTGTAGGACCATTTGAAGGCAACTGGAGACCCAAAAATGATTCAAAGATTTATGACCGATCATGTCCACATGGCTTGCATCCAAGTGGGAGACTGAGATTGTTCATATTATATGAGCTTTGAATACTGGGCAAAGCCCACTTGAATTGCAATGGGGGTGACTGAGATTTTTGGGTTGACTCATGACGGACAATGTCCACTGTACTTGTAGGCACAACAAAAGACTAAGTTTTCAAACATTTTGATTTTTGCCTTTAGGGAAAGCCCAGCAGAATCACAAAGGAGCGACCAAATTTTTTTAGATTGACTCACGACTGACAATGTCCACTGGACAGTCTTGTGTTTTTTCAGACATCAGGCTGCGTTTATTTTTCTGCATTTCTAATCCTTCCTAACTGGAATTTTAACCATTTATTTCAGCAAAAGAGAATAGTAGTTACTTACCAGGTATTTACAAAATTTACAAACTCGTGGGTATATTCTACCCCATTATAATTGTTCTGGAGTTGTGGTGCTGGACCATTCACTACTTGAGTTAGCTGCTCAAAAACTGAGTTCCATTTGGGATAGGGAAATCGACCAATAGCCAGCTCATACAAGGTCATACCTAAGGACCAAACATCCGAACGAACGTCGTAACCACTGCCTGTCAAAGGATCTATCCTCTCCGGCTGAAAATAAAACTATGATGCAATACTGGTAGTTATAAAAACATTTTAAACAAATATCTAGATACCCTAATTTCTAGTGCTTGATTATCCTTAATCCTACTTTTGGGGGGTTGAGATGCTACTAATCTCTCTAAATGAATAAAGAAACACAGTAATAAGGAAAGAGAATGGGTGTAATGAAACACAACCTGACAAAGTTTTTGTTGAACATTTGTTTCCGCCTTTTACTATTTTTTTCTAAAGAGCGTCAACGTCACGCTTAAAAGTCCTATCTACCGTTTTTACATCTCAGACATATTTGCCAAAAACGATTTTCTAAACCGTTCTCAAAGAGATGTTCACTAGGGCTGTTTAGATTAAAAGGATGAAAGCGTACTGAGCAAACATTTTCTGCCGGTCCTCCTTTTAAGAAGGGATTAGAAAACAGTTTCGCAATCATCCGAGAAGCGTAAAAATGATAAGATATAATCTTTAGGCATGGCAAAGACGATAGTTTTTATTCCTTCTTACATCAACAGGATTTTTGTATAACATACACAGATAGGAATAATATTTGTGACGGTAGTCAGAGAAGCAGGAATAATTTGTAGTGCCGCCGCTTTCCCTATTTCTTGTATCATCATCCACCTCCACCGATTTCGTCAAAACTCCTCCCACCTTGACATTCAGCTCCTATTCCGCTATCATTACCACTACTAACAATTCGCCGCAGCACCAAGCCGCCTGAGGCCAACACAGCTACGTAAGTTCCACCTCCACCCCAATCTATTCAAAGCCTCCTTCTTTACAGCCTCCCAAGAAGTTCCCATTTCCCCTAAAAATTTTCCTTGCAGCATCCCCCAAATCCACTCGGCGACGACCTGATTTTCGTTTGGCCTTAGATGGTTGGGCGATCATTGCTTCCATAAAATCCCATCTGAATTAAAAAAATAATATCTGCTCACTCACCATTGCAATAACCGATACCATGTCCCCTCCCTTCGTTTATTTTCACCATTATACCATTCTTTTATGTTTGAAACAGTTCCTTAAAGGTTGATACACATGATAACAACAGCACCAGTTTACCCCTTTCATCTCCAGCCAGTAGCTCTCGACTTCTTTTCGGGAGCACCCCCGCCGTTTCTTTCCCCCAGATTTCCCCTACCGTATTCATCCTCAACCCCCCCCCCCCCTCCCCACTCATATTCCTCCCAAAATGCATTTCGTTTCGACTCCGTTCTTCGTCGTGCGTCCAAGAAGTTACCGACTGGTTCTGGACTCCACTCGTTATTTGCCGAAACAAACTCGACCCCTCCCATCTCAGACACCCTCCATCGTACTTCCCTCTCCCAGCATCATCTTGCCTTCCCATCCCCCCATATAAAGAACACTCCCAATTTGACTTATTCCCGCATCACGAGAAAACCTTTCTCCCTTCCCTTACGCTTTATCCCCCCTGGCTACCCTATTAATGTGACTCTGGTTTCAGAGTACCCACATGCGAAAATTATCCTATAATAAATAGTCTGCCCCAAAAATTATCCGCTCCATCCCATCGCCCAGTTAAAGCTTCATTCTTAAAGTCCAACCATAAGCCAGTGAATGCTTCACTGATTACCCGTGATTATTCAGATAAAATATATAGTTTCCCCTCTTTATAGAAGAAAACCTTACAAAAGAGCAAAATTTTACCCGCGGCTCTCTCAATTTACCCCCAAATTTTAAAAGTGAACCTCTTCCCCTCCCACTTCAAAACCGGTTTAGTAGTCTCTCGATTCAGGGTGGTGAGTTTGAGCCTTACTGCAAACCTCCCTACAATAACCCGAACGATAATATTTCACTTTTAGGGGATGTTCTCCCCACTCCCAGCAGTAATTTTAATACTTACACCCTGCCAAAGTTGCCTCAGAACAAATTTTTACTTCCACCAGGTAAACAGAAAATGAATGCATTTTAGAGGTTTTAAGAGTTCGGGGCGAAAGAATATACATGGAAGGCGCTAAGACTGGGAATAAATGAAGACGAAGACGTAGTGTTGGATAACGAGACCCTCGATCAAGAGGGAAGACACTTACTCACATGAAAATATAATATACAAAATGAATGAAACATAGAAAATGAATGCATTCTAGAAGTTTTAAGAGTTCAGGGCGAAAGAATGGATATGGAAATTAATGTTAAGATGACTAAGTCGCTAAGACTGGGAATAAGTGAAGGTGAAGACGTAGTGTTGGGTAACGAGAAGATCGATAAAGTGGCATGACACTTACTCACATAGGTAGTATTATTAGTAAAGACGGTGGGTGCCGTGAAGATGTTAAAAGTAAAAAAGCCCAGGCCCAGGGTGTTTTTCCACAGTTGAAAACAGTTCGGAATAATTGGAAGATAATTCTAAGAACCGAGATTAGAATATTAGAAGCTACAGTGATGCCAGTGGTCAAATATGGTTCATAAGCGTGGGCACTCCGAAAGAAGGGGGATTTGTTAGATATTTTCCAGAGATAATTGTCTACGGATTATTTTGGATACCCGTCTGACTGATCGTATTTTAAACAGTAAGCAGTAATAAAAATGTGGTTCTATCCCGATTTCTAGGGCTCTAATGAGAAAAGTTAAAATGGATTGGACACATTTTGTGCATCGACCTTGTGAATCGTCCAAAGATCGTCCTTGTCAACCAACCATCTAGGGCCCAACAAAAAGCAGGTCTTCCATGAATGGAGTGAGAGGAGGTCGTAAGGAAGGATTTGATTGAAACTGCAACTTCCTGGAAGGGCGAGAAGAGGGAGACTTTAAACAGATTGAGATGAAGGAGGAGTGTGCGTAGTTGCGTTGGTCTTAGGTTGTTTGGCGCTGCAGTGAGTTGTTAGTAGTAGTAGTATTATGCCTTCTACTTTTTCTATTTTATTCAGTTCCACAAGTCTTCTATTTCTACTGTTTACAGTCATTATTATTACCACCGAACCAAGGCGACTAATTTGTGCGATTAATTTGTAATGAGCGGAGACTTCTGCCGTTCGTAAACGAAATAACTGCTCGTGCCTGTATTTACTTCCAAATATGAAGATAATCTCATACGACTATTTTCTAGTATCTTCAAAATTGAGTTACAAATAGACCTAAATTTCAGGCACGCCAACTTCCTTGAATTGTTCTATTAAGCAAAATTCCACGGAATCAGATTATTTCCCTTTGCTTATCATTAGGTACTAATTCTATATCCATTGAAAAATAGATGAAAATAATGTTATTTTCCTGTCCAAGAATTTAAATATCCAAATCTGGCTTCAAATACTTTCAGAGTATTTTTGATATGATACAGTGTTACTTGAACTTGATTTATACCTATGACATGTAGATAAATGCTCGAAAAAGTTTGTCAAATAAAACAAACTCACATTTGAATCCGTTAATTTTATCCCGCATATTTGCTATAGGTTACTCCTTTCCGAGTAGAAATAAATTTAAATCATTCTTCAATTTGCCCAGTCATGAACTTCAAGGAAGTTCATATATTTAGCATAATAGTCAATGAACCTCACTGTAGTAACAGTGCCCGGGGTATAAAAAATCGGTAAGAAAAGCAGAAAATTATCGCTCATTTAATCCAAAGGATTTGATAATGTTTAATGATTTTTTTTTTTTTCAAATACAACAAGAAGTTATCCATCTCACCTTCACGCGAGGGTGTATCCAGGATTTTTGTTCGGGAGGGCGGGGGGGGGGAGTCACAGAAAATAATTACCAAACGCATCAAAATGTGTTTATACTTCAGGGGGAGGGGGGTTCAAACCCGGTAACACCTTCCCTGGATACGAACTTGCCTTCACGCACATAATTTCTTGATGGATAATGCAATGCGAATGATGAATGTTCGTTACTTCGAAAATGTCTGCTTGCTGCTTAAATACCAAAAAGTTTGATTTTTTTTTTGGGGGGGGGAATTCTCTTCTATAAGTTTCTGATAGTGAATGAATCATTTTATCCCCCCCCCAAAAAAAAACAGGTAAGGTGTCTAAAGGGTGTAATGACAAAAAAAAATTCTATCTCACAAAACACCATTAAAAACTATTATCATGATCTTTGCCATCAAGGTTAATGCGACTACACCAACCCAATCGAATTTTACTAGGCACATACTATGTGCAAACATGTGAATGTGGTTCATAAAAAAAAATCCAATATTTCCTTCTACAGCAGGGTCGCAAAAATTGGCAGTGCGGGTTGCAAAGGGCCTGCAGGCCATGAGTGTGACATTCATGGTTTGCACGGCATTAAAATGCAACGTAATTCGAGGAATGAGCAATGCAGTCAACAGCTATCATTCTTGAATCCATTAAAGTTATAAAGAAAAGTGCAAACAAAATTCTTCACATAACATGATGTAGATACAATTCTTACTTTGGTATTTTCAAAATCTTTTAATATGAAAAAAATGGGATTAGAATAGAAATAATTCAATTCAAGGTTATTTAAAAAAGTGTAAAACTCAAGACGACAAAAAAAAACTTAACAGCAACTTATGATGCATTGAACCATTAAGCTACCATTTTACGTCTAATGTGTATATTCCGTACAAATATACTTTTACAGTTACTGTTCTTATGTAATGACAGTCGATTTCCTTCGCAATTAATTTTTAAAGACAAACTTTTTAAAAAACAAACTTTGTTAAAGAGACTAAAACAAGAAAGCGAACAAAGTCAAGAGACATAAATAGCCGGTTATAATCAGTTATATTAGTAAGGTAGGGTACCTCAAAACGTGTATTTTTGACCCCGAAGTACCCCCCCCCCCCCAACCCATATTTAGCTATGAAAATATTTACGAATAAACATCGTAAAGATTTTGTAGGAGAATGCAGAAAATATATCCTGGGTGATGGTCTAAAGTGCCAAATCGTGCATTTTAAATAATACAGTTGTTTTTATGGGGGGGTGGGGGTGGGGGTGGGGGTGGGGAGGGGAGGGATTCCATTCTATTAGGTTTCTGGTAATGTTTCATATAAGCACTGTGCTTATGTTTTTTTTCATTAACAATACATTCTTAGACCACACTGGCTATACATGACAAATGAAATTCAGAGAGGAGAGAAACTGACAAAATGAAAAAATAAAATCAAAAAGGGTGAAAAACGAGGATTTTATCAGCCAGTGGCGAACCATGAAGAAGACAAATTTCAGAGGTGAAATTGTAAAGAGTATTCTTGATTATAGGCCATCTTTTTCACTTTCAACTCAATCAAAGGAAGAAATTAAAATCCTCCGAAATTTAAAAAAGACAAAAACACAGTGATTACAAAAGCGGACAAGGGAAACACAGTTGTAATTATGAATTCTGCAGATTAAGAATTAAAAGTTAACACCCTTTTAATGGATAAAAATATTTACAAAGAAATAAAAATTGATCCCACGGACAAATACACACAGAAGTTGAGAAATGAACTAGGAATTTTAAAAGATACTAGACTAATTACCCCTCAAATGTACAGAAAATTTTACTCCAAAGGTTGTTCAGCCCCAAAGTTTTATGGTCTGCCTAAAATCCATAAGAAAGATATTCCGTTACGTCCTATTGTAGCATGTTATAGTTCTCCAGCTACGGGTATAGGAAGCTTCTTAGCCACCATTTTTAAGCCTCTTTTAAGCACACAGAAATCCTATATAAAAAACTCCATAGATCTTGTTGAGAAGTTAAAAAATCAAAGTACAACAGAAAATACCGTTTTATCTAGTTTTGATGCAGTTTCTATGTACACTTCATGCGATGTCCATAAATGTGAACAGGCTTTACAAAGAAAATTAGAGGAAAATTCAGCTTGGTCGGATTATAAAACTTTGGAAATTAATACAATAATGACCCTTGTCCGTCTTTGCAACAAGTTCTCCTCGTATTTTAAATTCCGAAACAAATTTTTCCTTCAAATAATGGGCTTATCCATGGGCACTGTCTTGTCTCCTTATTTGGCAAATTTTTACATGGATTTCATAGAACAGTCTGCTTTGAATAGCTTCCACTTAAAACACTTTATCTGGTTTCGTTTAGTTGATGATATCCTTTCTGTTTGGGAACATGGACAAGACTCTCTAAGAGATTTTTTGGCACATTTGAACTCTTTTGATTCGAATCTCCAGTTCACAATGGAACTCGAAGATTCAGGTAAGCTGCCTTTCTTGGATGTTTTTATTACAAAAACTAATCCTAGTCTTGAATTTTCTATATATAGAAAGCCGACTCATAATGATCGATATCTACATTTCTCTTCCCATCACCCTCCTTCTGTGAAAAGAGGGGTAATAATCTCTTTAGTCGACAGAGTTTTAAAAATTTGTTCCCGTAATCATATAAATCCTGAATTAAATTATGTCAAGGATATTCTGTTCTGCAATGGTTACCCAATCAAACTCATTGAAAATATAATAGATAGACGATTAAAAAGATAAAAGAACAAAATAGGGAGCTTGTCCCCCTTGATTCAGTTACACCGGCAATTGAGAAAAAACTTTCATCGTTTTACCATACATCCCGAAACTTGGAGATAAACTTGGAAAAATTTAAGAAAAAACATAATCTCTCTGTTTCTTTCAAAACAGAACAAAAAGATGAACACTTTTTCAACTCAAGAAAGGATAAAACTGACCCTGTGCTGGGTAGGGGTGTCTACAGAATCCCGTGTTCTTGTGGAAAATTTTACATTGGTAGGACCCATCAACAACTAGGTGAACGTTTGCATGAGCACAAAATTTCAATAGATAAGTCCCTGAGATTAAAAAATAACAATGACAATTTTGATTCGGCATTGGCTTCGCATATTTTCGTAAATCCGACCCATCTAGTTCTGTTTGACGAGGCAACCTTAAACTGTAAATGGCGTACCCCAAACTTTTAAAGAGGTAATTGAGATAAAAAAAAATATATGAACCAAAATTTAGCAATAAATAGAGATACTGGAGATATTTCAGTAAGCCCAATTTACGACAGTTTAATATTGAAGGACTCAATCAATATTTTCACCCGGTATAACTTAAAAGAACCTATTTGCATATCTAATGAAAACCGAAATTGTAGACCAGCTAAAACTATTGCAAGGCAAAAGATCCTTGCCCAATCATCTTGGTAAATTAATTTTCATTGATTCCTGCCTGGTTTTTATTCAGTGTCTGTTCTGTCTTTGTAAAGTAAACTTCGAAAGGTTAGATTTTCGTTTTTTTTTTTTTTTCTTAGTTTTCTTTTTTGTTTAGCACTGAGGACGACTTGGCGGAGGTCCTTGTCGAAATATTTGCTTATATTTTGTCTTCTTCATGGTTCGCCACTGGCTGACAAAATCCCCGTTTTTTCACACTTTTCGATTTTATTTTTCATTTTGTCAGTTTCTCTCCTCTCTGAGTTTCATTTGTTCATTAACAATTCAATAAAAATAAAATATAAAAATGACTAATCAGAGTTACGACGGAATTACGCATGACAAAATATTTTCGTAACGGATAAATTTGATTTTCATGATTAACTCTGAAT